>JXCR01129690.1:3397-27703 GCA_002079205.1 Phalaenopsis hybrid cultivar
CGAACCCAGCATAATATAAACCCTATTTAATTCCTTATATTAAATAGGGAAATTTTTCGGCCAATATATTGGTTTCGTAGACCAAACGGATGTCATAACTTTCTCTAGTTTATTTGATCGAACCTCACCCTCAATTCTTGG
Source organism: Phalaenopsis hybrid cultivar (assembly GCA_002079205.1). NCBI lineage: Eukaryota > Viridiplantae > Streptophyta > Magnoliopsida > Asparagales > Orchidaceae > Phalaenopsis > Phalaenopsis hybrid cultivar. Next base: position 3,539 of record JXCR01129690.1, read on the forward strand.
GACCAAACGGATGTCATAACTTTCTTTAGTTTATTTGATCGAGCCTCACTCTCAATTCTTGTCAGACCAAAACGGATGTCATAACTTTCTTTAGTTTATTTGATCGAGCCTCACCCTCAATTCTTGGGTTCATCCTTCGGGATAGATACAGGATTTGAGGTAAAGCGCTCTTTCATTTAAACTATGAAAATTATGGAGTCAGTTTGACTTCATCTTTTTCAAAACTAACTTTTAAAAAGTCCTTCCGAAGCGGGCAACGGGATTTCAATTTCGATGACCGACAGCTTCTTACGGGCATAACGTCCTTCCGAAGCGGGCAACGTGATTTCAATTCTGATGACCGACAGCTTCTTACGGGCAAACCGTCCTTCCGAAGCGGGCAACGGGATTTTAATTCCGATGACCGACAGCTTCTTACGGGCCGTCTCTCACCCTCAATTCTTGTGTTTATCCTTCGAGATAGATACAAAATTTGAGGTAAAGCGCTCTCATTTAAACTATGAAAATTATGGAGCCAGTTTGACTTCATCTTTTTCAAAACTAAAATTTAAAAAAAAAAAAAACGTCCTTCTGAAGCGGGCAACAGGATTTCAATTCCGATGACCGACAGCTTCTTACGGGCAATCTCCACACCATAAATAGTGCCGACAAGTTATATCAAGGAAATTAGGAATTGATTTGATTTTCATTATGTCAGATAAGGGTATGTTGAGATTCTCCTATCACCTGATAGAGTCGTGTACAAACAACGAAGCAGAACATGAAGCACTAATCACCGGGTTGGAACTGACAATCTCAATGGATATAACGGAAATCATCATCGATGGAGACTCACAACTCATCATCCAACCAGTTATTTAATAATATAAGATTTTGAAATGAAGCCTAGTAGAATAACATCGGTATACAATGAATTTGGTGGAACAGTTTCGCAGTGTGACTCTATACTAGATTTTTCAAGGAGATAATGCCCATGCTGACGCTCTAGCAAAACTTGCTAAGAAATTTGCATGCCCATCAAAGTATTCCATAGAGATTATAGTATAAGGATGTCATGTTTTGTATTGGATCAACCTCAACAATTTACATAAAGTTGAAAAAGAAGAAGGAATAATGATTGCAGTTGCTGACATTAATGAAAACTGGTGTAAGTCATTGATAGAATATTTGTAAACTGGAAAGCTGTCATAAGACAAGTCTGAGGCACATCACTTCACAAGAAGAGCTATGTTGTATGCTCTAGTGGGTGATGTCCTCTATAGAAGATCGTTTGATTAGATGTGGCTACGATGTCTGAGCAGAACATAAGCACAGAATATCATTAAAGAAGTACATGTCGGATTGTGTGGTGCTCACCAGTCAGAGCAAAAAATGAAAATGAAGATCAGGAGACTCAGATATTATTGGCCAGAAATGATATTCAATTGCATGGATACAACTAGAAGGTGTCACCTTTTCTAAGTGCATGGGTGGTTTTATGACCAAAGGAAAATATGTTGAGATTTTCGTACCTATGTTATACTGTGTTTGATGATATTGCATTTTAAAGAAAGGTATTTTTGATGTTTTGTTGCAGGAATGATGAATTCGGGTCATTGGAGCAAAAAGATGCAGAAAGAAGCAAATTTGGAGCGAAGAGGACCAAAATGTGAAGATTTGAACTAGGGCGCTGACGGCGAGCCCAACGGCGCCGAAGACGAGATTTTCCCGAGACTCCAGAATTAATTCACTTAGAAGGCCCACTGACGGAGCCCTCTAGAGCACTGACGGCGAGCTCAGCGGTTGTGTTCAACTAGGCATTGGATGAGGACAAATTTTAGAGGGATGCTTAGGCGACTCTTGAGAAAGCTCATCCACAACTTTAAAAGAAGATGTTGGCCGAAAATCGGAGAGGGCTTGGATGTTACAAAGGTTTTGGAGGTTAGAAAGGTTCCATTAGTGTTTGCTAGAGAGTCTAAATTGTGAGGAATTCTTCAAGAGATGTAAGAGTGGAGGGAAAGTGAGAGATTTCTTCTTCTTTGCCGCTTCGAAGAGGAATTTTGTGTGTTATAAGGAAAGTAAGAGATTTAGAGGAACTTTGAGGAGTTTTCTTAGGGAGAAATTAGAGATAAGTTTATTTATTTTTGTAGTTTGTATGACCTTGATTTTATATATGAATTCCAAGTTTTGTTGTGTTTTTCCCATGAGATCTGAGTAGTTTTCTCTGTCTTTCTCCTTGTCTTCGAGTTTTGTTGTATTTTTCCCATGAGTTCTGAGTAGTTTTCTCTGTCTTTCTCCTTGTCTCGAGATTTGTGAAATAGTGATCCCATGAGATCTGAGTAGTTTTCTCTGTCTTTCTCCTTGTCTTGAGATTTGTGAAATGGTGATTATGAGATCTGAGTAGTTTTCTCTGTCTTTCTCCTTGTCTTGAGATTTGTGAAATGGTGATTTCCCCATGAATTCTGAGTAGTTTTCTCTGTCTTTCTCCTTGTCTCGAGATTTGTGAAATGGTGATTTGAAATTTGAGCCATGAAAATGTTAAAGAAGTTGTGATGATCTTTTCACTTTGATCTTAATTTACTTATGAAGTCATGAAAATGTTTAAGAAATTGTGATGATCTTTTCTCTTTGATCTTAATTTAATTTCAGACCATGAAAATGTTTAAGAAATTTTGATAATATTTTCACTTCGATCTTAATTTACTTTCAATCTGGCCAATTGATTTGTTAAAATATGTTGGTTTTACCCTAAAGTGAAGATTACATCCAAGATTCAGGGAGGTCAAAGCCCTTGGAAGTTTTTTACAACTAAAGAGAATAAGATTACATTCAAGATTCAGGGAGGTCAAAGCCCTTGGAAGTTGAGTGCAAATAAATAGGGAAATAAAATTAATTGGGCGTAGAATTGGAGATTTTAGAGTGACAGACTAAAATCTTCCAATTCAATTATATCGTTTGGGTGCTGAAGTGTAGATGTTAGCCCTCAGGTGAGGGGAACGTGGGAGCTCTGATGTTTGGGTGTTGATGTGTAGATGTTAGCCCTCAGGTGAGGGGAACGTGGGAGCTCCAAAGTGTCCGGTATCCTCCCAGCCTAGCTGTAGATTCAGTAACCAAGCATAGGATTAGTCAATGTTCTTTATTCGGTGTCCTCCCAGCTTAGCCGCAGATTCAGTAAATAAGCGTAGGATTAGTCAATGTTCTTTATGTCTGAACCAAAATGCTCCTATTTGACACAATACAAATTGAACTGATTCACTTTATCCATTCATTATAATTTCTTGACAAGGAGAAGGATGTTTTTTTATATATTGAATATCACATTAAAAATCTCATTAATATAATTAGTTATTTAAGAGTTATTAAAATTACATATTTATTTAAATTTCATATTAGTGATAGATAAACAAATTGAATTCCATTGTTGCGATTGAGTATTGCTTTTTCTAAAATCTTAGTTCGTAGCTTCTAATACTACTCTCTGTGGGATCGATATCTAAGACTCCATTAAACCCCTGTATTACTTGAGCAATACGTATACTTGCGTTGATAAGTGTGACTTTACAATTATTGAATATTTTATACATCCATCTTTATCGAATCCATAACTGTAATTAAGTTTTGGTACAGTTGCTGAGGAATTAAATCTTTTAGCAGCAGTATTAAATCTGTCCATATTTATCTTATATTTTAAGCATATATAAAGTCGCTGTGAAGTTTTTGGCGCCGTTTCATCCATATTTATCTTATATTTTAAGCATATAAAAAGTCACTGTCAAGTTTTTGGCGCCGTTGTCAGGGAGTGATTGAGTGAGTAAATCTTTATCGAATCTATAACTGTTATTAAGTTTTGGTGCAGTTGCTGAGGAATTAAATCTGATCGATACGTATACTTGCGTTGATAAGTGTGACTTTACAATTATTGAATATTTATTACGTCCATCTATACGTATACTTGCGTTGATAAGTGTGACTTTACAATTATTGAATATTTATTACGTCCATATTGCGATATGTATACTTGCGTTGATAAGTGTGACTTTACAATTATTGAATATTTATTATGTCCATATTTATCGTATACTTGCATTGATAAGTGTGACTTTACCATTATTGAATATTTTATATATACATCTTTATCCGTATACTTGCATTGATAAGTGTGACTTTACCATTATTGAATATTTTATATATACATCTTTATCGAATCTATAATTGTTATTAAGTTTTTGGTGCAGTTGCTGAGGAATTAAATCTTTTAGCAGCACGTATACTTGCATTGATAAGTGTGACTTTACCATTATTGAATATTTTATATATACATCTTTATCGAATCTATAACCATTATTAAGTTTTGGTGTCGTTGCTGAGGAATTAAATCTTTTAGCAGCAGTATTAAATAGTTATATTTTTAGTTAGGTTTTGGTGCAGTTGCTGAGGAATTAAATATTTTAGCAGCAGGTTTTAATTACTTATATTTTTAAGCATATATAAAGTCGCTATCATCTTACGCCAACCTCCGAATGTGCTACACCCAACTGTTGCCTCATAATCATTTGAGTGTTGGGGCACAGACATAATAGGTCCAATAGACCCTCCATCCTCTAAGGGACATAGATTTATTCTTGTCGCAACAGATTATTTATATAAGTGGGCAGAGGCAGTGCCATTACGAGAAGTTACAGCACAACATGTTCTCCAATTTTTTAAGGGTCAGATCGTTTACTATATTGATGTACCACGTAGAGTGATTTTCGACAACGAGAAAGCCTTCAAGAGCACAAAGATCAATAGTTTTGTCAAATGACATAGGATAGACTGGAGATACTCTACGATTTACTATCCCAGGGCAAACAGTCTAGTCGAGGCCTTCAGTAAGACACTCGTGTAAATCTTAAAGAAGACATTGGACGAAAATAAAAGAGATTGACATAATAACCTATTGGAAGCTTTGTGGGCCTACAGGACCACGTTCAAAACTCCCACAAAATGTACACCTTCTGCACTTATGTATGGGTTTGAGGTCGTACTGCCGCTAGAAATCCAGATACCATCTCTCAGAGTCTCTATCTCCAATCAAATCACAAAAGAAGAAAGTGCAAAGCTCAGAATTGAAGAATTGGAAAGTCTCAAAGGAAAATTATTAGAAGCATAACAACATTTGGAACTCTACCAAGCAAGGATGGTTCAGACTCATGACAAATTTGTCTGCCCGAGGGTGTTCAAAGTTGGTGACCTCGTTCTTGTTCTCAAAAGACCTGTTCTTGCACACTACAAGATAGGTGAAAAATTTGAACCAATATGGGAGGGACCATTTATATAGAGAAATTCTACTCAAGAGGATCTTACCAGCTGGTGGATTTCCGAGGAGAAATACCTATGTTGTTGGTCAATGGCCGCTATTTGAAAACATACTACCTAACGTGACATTGCTTGAAATCAAATTTTTAAAATTGTGGTTGTTCTAGGGTTATTTATTTGGCCAAGCATCTATGGCTGGGTCCAAAATTTTGTAATAAAATTAACCTCAATAAAATGGAAATTTTTGAATTTACCCACTTTGTTTCCCTTCTTATGTTTCTAATTTTAAAATCTAATTTGGTTAAATTGAATAAATAAAATTTGCGAGTTAAAAATTTTTGTTTAATAATTGCTTCATTTTTGTTCTTGTTCGTGTTGAATTTCAGCGCATTGATGTTTTTTGTCTTCTGCAAAAAAATGTCAGGATGAAAGCTGATCTTTGCATTTAGAGATGGCTTAAATCTCACACTGAACAGAGAAAGGGTAGCTCAGGGTGGCATCATAGATTTTGACTTAAACTTTGGTCAAATCAATGTGGACTACGAGGGTCCCTTAATGGATATAGTCAGTCGCCAAGAGACGGAAGGACTACCACTATTGTTAAGGTTCAATACCAAAGAAGACTCCTTGATGAAGAGAAAGAAAGTGATGATACAACAATATCCGATGGAAGGGACTAGTCATTTTCCGTCCATGATAACTGTGCCAGCAGGGGTTCTAGTCAGTGCTGATGAAGAAAGAATGTCGTGTGCACCACTCAGAAGAGCACAGCGCTGAAATGCTAATGGCCACAAGCACAAAACCTTCTTTCATGAAGGAAAGACACGCATGAAAGAGGCAGAAAATATACTCACCCCGATTTCTGAGGGGAAAATTGATCCCTGCATGAAAGATACTTCTTATAGTCTGCCTGCTACAGAGGACGAGTCCGAGTTTTCTTCAGAACTTATACTACCAACAATTCTAGATGACCTTTATAGGGGTTGCCCAATGTTCAATGTTGAGGTTCCTATAAAAACATCAATATGATGAGCATTCGTAGAATGCCCAACATACAATGTTCTCTATTTTGATTATTACAATTAGTTTGAGGAGTTCATATCCGTTGATACAGGATGTCAGGAAGTCGCATACCAAAATACAGAGTCGTATATTCCATTATCTATAGATCCAAGTCAGATATAGTATCCAACAGATGTTGAGATGAGGGAGCCGCCTAGACGAGCTCAAAAGATTCTCACAGCGGAGCTAGAAATATTGAGTAGAGTTAAGAAGAAAGAATTTGAATTCTACAAGGAAATACGAAGAAAATTTGTTAACATTTTGGAAGGCCTGGAGCTATATACAGGGTTCTTCTCTGAAAATGACGAAAGGAGAATTCTAGACTGTGTAGTTGACTGAGCGACAGAGGTCAAGCTAGTCTGCTAATGAAGAAAACTTACTCAAAATCGTGAAAGTGGATGCGCGGGAAAGGTAAGATAACCATCCATTGTGGTTGTTGCTATAACTTTGTTGAAGATAAGAAAGGGAACCCCCTGGGTATCTTCATATATGACGAGGTGGATCCTCTACCTTTTGAAATAAAGAGAATGATCAAAAGGATGGTCAGATGGAGTATACTACTAATCTCAGAAAATATAGTAATGTAAAATTTATAAAACAGACTCCCCTTTACAATGGTGCTAAAAGCTTGATGTGGTATTCTATGAATAAGAACGTTAAACACATAATATTGGGATTCTACGCAAGTATACGTATCGTTATCAATTAATATAAGATTTCTATTTAAGTCCCAAATATCGATCCCACGAGGAAGGTTTAAATTTGAAATGAAAAATTAACTAGAAAATTTATGAAAATACAACAAAATTACTGTCACTAATTTCAAATGTTTTAGATACTATCAGAACTAAATTATTAACTAATAGCAAAATTTAAATACAAAGTTTAAAACAGTAACTACTAAACTATATTTAAGTAATGAAGTTTTCTAATATGAAAAAGCATCTTTCCCACTACAATGAGTTTTTGGTAAAACGAGATGAGATGAATGGTTTAGATATGTATTGTGTCAGATAGGAGCAATTTTAATTCTCTATCCTGATTCAGTATTACAGAAAATCATTGGCTAATCTCAGGTTTAGTCCCTAAATCTGTGGCTTGGCTAGGAGGATATTGGCTCCCACTCCAGAGCTCCCACTTCCCTTTCCCTAAAGGCTAACTCTCACTTTAGTTCTTAAAAATTAAGATAGAATTGGGTATTTTAGTCTGTCACGCTAAAAATCTCCAATTTTACACCCAACAATGTATATTTCCCTATTTATTTGCACTTAATTCCATGAACGAAATACTCCTTCATGGACTTAAATGTGATTCTCACTCAGTTGTAGAACTCATACTCCATTTACTGGATCATATGTTTCACAACATATTTTAACAATTTAATTGGCCAGATCAAAAAGTAAATTAAGAATAGAGTTGAAAAACCATCAGAATTTATTTTATATTTTAACATTGGCACATCAAAATTATCTCTTCATTTCACCATATCTCAGAGTAGGGAGAAAGAAAAAGGAAACTACTCAGACTTCATGAGAAGGACACAAAAAAACACAAATTTCATGTATAAAAGAAAGTTCATACAATAATAATAAACAAACAACACTTATCTGAAACTCTTTCTCAAAGCAAATCCCTTATAGTCTTTCCTTAGAAATGCAGGAAGAAGATATCTCTCACTTTTCTCCTTCTCCAACACCTCTTGTAGCCTCTTCTAGGAAATGTAGGAAGAAGAAATCTCTCACTTTTCTCATTCTCTAACACTCTTAGAAAAGCCTCTCCTACAAAATGTACAAAGAAGAAATCTCTCACTTCACTCCCTCTCCAACACTCCTAGAGAAGAATTCATACTTAATCTCATCACAAAAACTTAAAACTATAAAGAAAATAAATAACTAATGCTGTGGAATGGCGTGGAAGAAAGTAGAAAGCGGTTGAAGGTTGTGAAGGGGGATCTTTTGTGATCAAATTCAGCTCTAAATAGAGCCTAAGGTTGGTTTTCCAATGGGTGCATCCAAAAACTCTTCAAAAAGCATCCAAATTGGCCAAATCTTCTAGAAATAAGGCTTGCACCGACACTGGTGCCATCGCTCACTATTAATTAGAACACACTCACTGTTAAGCGGCGCCCAGTCTGGCGCCGTCGGTGCGGAACATTTCTTCAAAAATTCCATTTTGACTCTAAATTCCATCATTTTTGCTTCCTTTTTACTCCAAGTCCTAAAGATCAACAACCTGCAATAAAACATGAAAAATAAATTCCTTTAAAGTGCAATATCACAAAAAAAAAGTATAAAATATGAGTCTAAAAATGTATATATTTTTGGTATATCAAAATTCCCCAAACTTAAATGTTACTTGTCCTCAAGTAACTCCTTTACTACATAAAAATATGACTCATGACAAAGATTTTAACTTCTAGATTTCCATATTTTAGTCCACTAAATACAATAACATAACTTAAGAAAAATGTAAAATAACTTCAGTTAATACTAAAGGTATAGGAATATCTAACAGTCAAATCTAAGATTTTTTATTCTCTATTTTTTTCAAAGAAAATTGCAAATTATTCATATTAAAGCCACTTAGAATATTCAAATGAAAAATAACTTCATGAAACTTTACTAGTAAATATGCTAATACTAAAATATAAGTTTAGAAAATGTAGTCAAGCCTTCTTCCTTAAGTTGATTCAAGTGAAGCCAATTTTTAATTAGGCATCTCCTCAAGCTTCTCCTCACATATTTTTTTCTCTTTCTTTTTCTTTTCTTTTCTTTTCTCCTTTTTTTTATGTGAGGATTACTATATCTGGATAGCCTTTAATGATTTTGAACTTCACTATCCTCTTCTTAAAGTTAAAAACTTTTCACATTTGTTCATTGTATAAATTTATATTAGCTTTAAGGATTTCTTATAAAGTTTTATTCTTTTCTTCTTACATGAATCTCTATGATTTTTAATACTTCAAAAATACAAATTCCTTTACTCACAATAAAAAAACATAGTCTTATTCTATCATACCAAATATCTTAATCTCTAAAATTAACCTTTATTATTGAAAATTTTCACTTAAGTTTACCATATATTTAGAAACACAAATATAGTTATCAAAAGTTACCCTCTAATACCAAAGGTCATGTTATATTTTAAAATATTTTCAAAATATAGTTAATTGAGAAAAAATAACATTAAGTTCCTTTTCTTTAAAAAAATTTTTTTCTTTCCCCCCAAACTTAAATTTTTAAAAGATCTAGCATGAAAAAATGAAAAAATAAAGGGTGAAAGAAAACATTTAATACATAAAGGAAAGACTTATTTGTTGAAGGTTCTAATATTGAAACATAACTCTGAAATATTGTAGGTGCTAATATGAAAAGCTGCAAGACTTAAAACATTAAATAACATATAATGCATATAAAAATTTGTTGAGAAAAAGTTAACTACAAATACATTCAACAAAGTACTAGAAACTAACAACATTACTAAAATGATTTCCAATGTAAAAACAGTTCCACAAATCTACTATTCACAATACAACATAGAATTTAAAATAAAGTGTCACACTTTAAAAACAAACAGTCACAACAATAAAGTATAATGAAACATAAACTAAACAAAAATCTAACTAAAATATCACCAATCATCATCATCTTCTTCTTCCACATCCAAATTTTGCTGTTGATATGGGGTAAAAATAGGTTGAGTAAGAAACTGAACTAAATGGTCACCCCTCCTGTATCTGACCATCGCATCTTCATAAGTAGCATCATATTCGAACTTCAGTCTTGTCAAATCATCATTGTGTGAATTTTTGGCCTCCATATTTTTCATTCTACTTTCCATTCTCAAGATATCTCCTTATTGGATCATCATCTGCTCCATAAGTTCCTAGAGAGTAGGGGTACTAAAAGTAGTGCTACTTGATGTAGAAGGAATATCTCTGGTCCTACTTCCAGATCTCCATCCAACATAAGGCTTGATGTCTTGATATTAGCAGGCCCCAATAGGTTTTAGAAGTTCAATCCTCTACTCATCCATTCTAAAATCAATTCCTGCCTGTTCACATAGTATGAAGATCAGGGTAGGGTGTGCTAAAACCACCAGTAGTCTTTCTCAAAGAAATAGAACGAGTGTTTCTATAAAAAAATAGAGCCTACATCTATCCTTCTCATCTGCTGAATGCAGAAGTTCAAGATGGCTCCATCCTTTGTAACCTCACTATGACGATTTGTTGGTATCAGTCTACCAGAAATAAAGTAGTGTCAGGCCTTAGATACTGCATTTAACATAGAAAGAGGAAAGTTTACGTTAACACCATTCTTCACTTTTCAAGCTCTTATTCCTTCAGTAAGAAAAGAAATAACTTCATCTAAAGCCTCATTTGTAGCAAAAAATGATTGGTACTGGAAGTTATACACATCCTCTAACTGATAAAATACATTAATTTTTTTTGGAGTGAATTCCACCAATTTCCTATGAACAAACACATAGTCTTAAGAAGTTTCCTTAAATTTGGCATAAAACTCCATCACTGCACCAATAATAGCCTCGGCTGTAAAGTAACAAAAATTCTCCCACTGCCGAGCATTGATTAATCTTTTGACTTCTCCACCCAGATTTTTAAATCCTTGACCTGACTTACTTTTTTAGTTGTAAGTAGACTATTGAAACAAATGTTAGCCTTATAGTTGACAAACTTTTGATCATCAAAATCCATGTTTCTCTTTCCCTTCCTCATTCTCGGTGCCATGGTAATCTATGAAAAATTGATAAAATTCAAATAAATTGCCAAAAATTCTGAAAATCACAATGTGGTACGTTTTAAAATTAAATATACTAAGTAAAAGTTCTTCACCAAAGGATTTTCTCAAAATCTTCTAAAAATGTCAAAATTTTAGATCTCAATAATGTAAGATAAATCCTTGGTGAAAAAAAAATTTAGTTCAAAATGTAGCTCTTACCTAGAGAAAATGAAATCTAAACTTTTTTTGCCTTAAAATCGCCTCAAATTTGAGCAATAGTAAGCCATAGGTGCAAAAATCGGAGGTTGTAGGTGACTAAAAGGTAAAAATGGTGTTTTTCTACGTACAAATTGTAGAAGGGATGGTACAGGAACTAATCATTTAAATTTTCATAGATCTATTCATTTTTCTTAAACATATGCACCAATCCTGCTTCAATTGTTCCAGTATGATCAAAGTTCTCCTTCATCCTCCAATCTAGGTGATCAAAAAGGTAGTTAAAATTTTCTATTGTATTCATAATTCTCTGAAGTTCACTTTCTATTTTATTCATTTTCTTCTCCAAGCTATTGAACTTCCAACTGTTTGTGGCATTAATGATGTTGAAGCATGTGATGAATGATCCAAAATAATATCCAATGCTTCATTTCCATTCCCAATATAATTGTCATCTATAGGAATCATGGGCTCCTAAGGTAATAATGCTTTCTCCCAACTTTCATATGGAACTTGAGATTGACTACAAATTAAGAAAATTATGGAAGGATGCCCCATTTCATATATTAACCCATTCATAATAATACCCATAATAGATTTGAAAATAATCAATCCCACATCAATGGCTTTTCTATTTGAATGCAATAGTTTAAAATGAGACTTTCTCTTGTAACTCTACTCTTCTTCATGGTAGGGAGTAATTTTGCAGATATAAAAAAATTTCATTGTTTTGATATTTAATTAAGCAGTGAAGTGGAAAAACTAACGTATCCCTCATCTCTAATTTTTCAATTATCATTTTCATCCGTCAGAAAGTTATATACATCTTGCATCATACATAATAATTTTTCAATCGATGCCAATTAACTTTATATATCTTTCCAATTTTAGGATCTTTAATAACAACAGTTTCATAATGATAAACTTTAATCACTGTAAATGGTCCTAACCATCTGGATTTTAGTTCTCCTAGAAATAGTCTCATTCTTGTATTATATAATAAAACTTCTTGCCCAGGTTCAAACTTCTTTTTAATAATATTTCGATCATGTCATATTTTTATTTTCTCTTTATAGATTTTTGCATTATCATATGCTTCATTTCTAATCTCCTCAATTCATTGAGTTGCAATAATCTTTTCTCACCAGCATCTCTGTTAGATTAAATTTAAATTCCTTAATAGGCCAAAATGTTTTATGCTCCAATTCTACTAGTAAGTGGCATGTTTTTCCAAAAATAAGTCTATATGGAGACATTCATATATGAGTCTTATAAGCAGTTTTGTATACCCACAATGCAGTATCCAATCTAGCAGACCAATCCAATTTATGGAGATTTACAATATTTTCTAAAATTTGTTTTATTTCACGATTTGATATCTCTGTTAGATTGCTGGTCTAAAATGATATGCAGTAGAGAATCTACGCATAATATCATATTTTCAATCAATTTCTCGATTCTCTTATTCCTAAAATGGGATCATCCATCTGTAATAATTACTCTTGGCATTCCATATCTTGTAAAGATATTTTTATTTAAAAATTTAGAAACACTCCGAGCATCACATTTATTTACAACAATAGCTTCAATCCATTTGGACATATAATCAACAACAAGTAATATATACAAATTTTCAAATGACGGCATAATGGTCCCATAAAATTTAATCCCCACGCATCAAAAATTTCAACTCCAATATGTAATTTAGAGGCATTTCATTTCTTCTAGAAATATTTTTTACTCGCTGACATCAATCACATGTTTTAATATATGCATTAACATCTCTAAAAAGAGTAGGCCAATAAAATCTAGCTTGCAAAATTTTATATGCAGTTATGTTTGTTCCAATATGTCCTCCAAATTCAGAATCATGATATCTTTCAATTATTTGTTGAGTTTCTTCATAAGGCACACAGCTCCTAACAATTAAATCTTTACATTTTTATATAAATATGGGTAATCCCAAAAATACAATTTTAAGTCATATATAAATTTCTTTAATTATTGATTCTTAATATCTGGTGAAAAAATATCACTTACAATATAATTTACTATATCGGCATACCACGGTATATTTATTTCATCAATATTATATAATTGTTCATCAATGAAATTTTCTAAAATTTCATTTACAAAATTAGTTAATACTTCTTTTTCTAGTCTAAACAAATGATCAGCTATTTGATTATCATTTCCTTTTCTATCAACTACAATAAAATCAAACTCTTGCAATAAAAGTATCCATCTAAGTAATCTTGTTTTAGCATCCTTCTTTTGCATCAAGTATTTGATGGCCGAATGATCTATATGCACTATACATTTGGTTCCAATCAAGTAAGGTCTAAATTTATCGAAGGCATAGACAATAGCTCATAACTCTCTTTCAGTAGTAGTGTAATTAATTTGTTCATCATTTAGAGTTTTACTAGCATAATATATTACTTTAAAAACTTTGTTGTGTATGTGTCCTAAAACAGCTCNCACATTTTTTCATTGTATAAATTTATATTAGCTTTAAGGATTTCTTATAAAGTTTTATTACTTTCTTCTTACATGAATCTCTATGATTTTTAATACTTCAAAAATACAAATTCCTTTACTCACAATAAAAAAAACATAGTCTTATTCTATCATACTAAATATCTTAATCTCTAAAATTATCCTTTATGATTGAAAATTTTCACCTAAGTTTACCATATATTTAGAAACACAAATATAGTTATCAAAAAGTTACCCTCTAATACCAAAGGTCATGTTATATTTTAAAATATTTTCAAAATATAGTTAATTGAGAAAAAATAACATTAAGTTCCTTTTGTTTAAAAAGGAATTTTTCTTTCCCCCCAAACTTAAATTTTTAAAAGATCTAGCATGAAAAAATGAAAAAATAAAGGGTGAAAGAAAACATTTAATACATAAAGGAAAGACTTATTTGTTGAAGGTTCTAATATTGAAACATAACTCTGAAATATTGTAGGTGCTAATATGAAAAGCTGCAAGACTTAAAAAATTAAATAACATATAATACATATAAAAATTTGTTGAGAAAGAGTTAACTACAAATACATTCAACAAAGAACTAGAAACTAACAACATTACTAAAATGATTTCCAATGTAAAAACAGTTCCACAAATCTACTATTCACAATACAACATAGAATTTAAAATAAAGTGTCACACTTTAAAAACAAACAGTCACAACAATAAAGTATAATGAAACATAAACTAAACAAAAATCTAACTAAAATATCACCAATCATCATCATCTTCTTCTTCCACATCCAAATTTTGCTGTTGATATGGGGTAAAAATAGGTTGAGTAAGAAACTGAACTAAATGGTCACCCCTCCTGTATCTGACCATCGCATCTTCATAAGTAGCATCATATTCGAACTTCAGTCTTGTCAAATCATCATTGTGTGAATTTTTGGCCTCCATATTTTTCATTCTACTTTCCATTCTCAAGATATCTCCTTATTGGATCATCATCTGCTCCATAAGTTCCTAGAGAGTAGGGGTACTAAAAGTAGTGCTACTTGATGTAGAAGGAATATCTCTGGTCCTACTTCCAGATCTCCATCCAACATAAGGCTTGATGTCTTGATATTAGCAGGCCCCAATAGGTTTTAGAAGTTCAATCCTCTACTCATCCATTCTAAAATCAATTCCTGCCTGTTCACATAGTATGAAGATCAGGGTAGGGTGTGCTAAAACCACCAGTAGTCTTTCTCAAAGAAATAGAACGAGTGTTTCTATAAAAAAATAGAGCCTACATCTATCCTTCTCATCTGCTGAATGCAGAAGTTCAAGATGGCTCCATCCTTTGTAACCTCACTATGACGATTTGTTGGTATCAGTCTACCAGAAATAAAGTAGTGTCAGGCCTTAGATACTGCATTTAACATAGAAAGAGGAAAGTTTACGTTAACACCATTCTTCACTTTTCAAGCTCTTATTCCTTCAGTAAGAAAAGAAATAACTTCATCTAAAGCCTCATTTGTAGCAAAAAATGATTGGTACTGGAAGTTATACACATCCTCTAACTGATAAAATACATTAATTTTTTTTGGAGTGAATTCCACCAATTTCCTATGAACAAACACATAGTCTTAAGAAGTTTCCTTAAATTTGGCATAAAACTCCATCACTGCACCAATAATAGCCTCGGCTGTAAAGTAACAAAAATTCTCCCACTGCCGAGCATTGATTAATCTTTTGACTTCTCCACCCAGATTTTTAAATCCTTGACCTGACTTACTTTTTTAGTTGTAAGTAGACTATTGAAACAAATGTTAGCCTTATAGTTGACAAACTTTTGATCATCAAAATCCATGTTTCTCTTTCCCTTCCTCATTCTCGGTGCCATGGTAATCTATGAAAAATTGATAAAATTCAAATAAATTGCCAAAAATTCTGAAAATCACAATGTGGTACGTTTTAAAATTAAATATACTAAGTAAAAGTTCTTCACCAAAGGATTTTCTCAAAATCTTCTAAAAATGTCAAAATTTTAGATCTCAATAATGTAAGATAAATCCTTGGTGAAAAAAAAAATTTAGTTCAAAGTGTAACTCTTACCTAGAGAAAATGAAATCCAAACTTTTTTTGCCTTAAAATCGCCTCAAATCCGAGCAATAGTAAGCCATAGGTGCAAAAATCAGAGGTTGTAGGTGACTAAAAGGTAAAAATGGTGTTTTTCTACGTACAAATTGTAGAAGGGATGGTACAGGAACTAATCATTTAAATTTTCATAGATCTATTCATTTTTCTTAAACATATGCACCAATCCTGCTTCAATTATTCCAGTATGATCAAAGTTCTCCTTCATCCTCCAATCTAGGTGATCAAAAAGGTAGTTGAAATTTTATATTGTATTCATAATTCTTTGAAGTTCTCTTTCTATTTTATTCATTTTCTTCTCCAAGCTATTGAACTTCCAACTGTTCGTGGCATTAATGATGTTGAAGCATGTGATGAATGATCCAAAATAATATCCAATGTTTCATTTCCATTCCCAATATAATTGTCATCTATAGGAATCATGGGCTCCTAAGGTAATAATACTTTCTCCCAACTTTCATATGGAACTTGAGATTGACTACAAATTAAGAAAATTATGGAAGGATGCCCCATTTCATATATTAACCCATTCATAATAATACCCATAATAGATTTGAAAATAATCAATCCCACATCAATGGCTTTTCTATTTGAATGCAATAGTTTAAAATGAGACTTTCTCTTGTAACTCTACTCTTCTTCATGGTAGGGAGTAATTTTGCAGATATGAAAAAATTCCATTGTTTTGATATTTGATTAAGCAGTGAAGTGGAAAAACTAATGTATCCCTCATCTCTAATTTTTCAATTATCATTTTCATCCGTCAGAAAGTTATATACATCTTGCATCATACATAATAATTTTTCAATCGATGCCAATTAACTTTATATATCTTTCCAATTTTAGGATCTTTAATAACAACAGTTTCATAATGATAAACTTTAATCACTTTAAATGGTCCTAACCATATGGATTTTAGTTCTCCTAGAAATAGTCTGATTCTTGTATTATATAATAAAACTTCTTGCCCAGGTTCAAAATTCTTTTTAATAATATTTCAATCATGTCATATTTTTATTTTCTCTTTATAGATTTTTGCATTATCATATGCTTCATTTCTGATCTCCTCAAGTTCATTGAGTTGCAATAATCTTTTCTCACCAGCTTTTGTTAGATTAAAGTTAAACTCCTTAATAGGCCAAAATGTTTTATGCTCCAATTTTACTAGTAAGTGGCATGTTTTTCCAAAAATAAGTCTATATGGAGACATTCCTATATGAGTCTTATAAGCAGTTTTGTATACCCATAATGCAGTATCCAATCTAGCAGACCAATCCAATTTATGGGGATTTACAATATTTTCTAAAATTTGTTTTATTTCACAATTTGATACCTCTGCTAGATTGCTGGTATAAAATGATATGCAGTAGAGAATCTACGCATAATATCATATTTTTAATCAATTTCTCGATTCTCTTATTCCTAAAATGGGATCATCCATCTGTAATAATTACTCTTGGCATTCCATATCTTGTAAAGATATTTTTATTTAAAAATTTAGAAACACTCCGAGCATCACATTTATTTACAACAATAGCTTCAATCCATTTGGACATATAATCAACAGAAAGTAATATATATAAATTTTCAAATGAAGGCATAATGGTCCCATAAAATTTAATCCCCACGCATCAAAAATTTCAACTTCCAATATGTAATTTAGAGGCATTTCATTTCTTCTAGGAATATTTTTTACTTGCTGACATCAATCACATGTTTTAATATATGCATTAACATCTCTAAAAAGAGTAGGCCAATAAAATCTAGCTTGCAAAATTTTATATGCAGTTATGTTTGTTCCAATATGTCCTCCAAATTCAGAATCATGATATCTTTCAATTATTTGTTGAGTTTCTTCATAAGGCACACAGCTCCTAACAATTAAATCTTTACATTGTTTATATAAATATGGGTAATCCCAAAAATAGAATTTTGAGTCATATATAAATTTCTTTAATTTTTGATTCTTAATATCTGGTGAAAAAATATCACTTACAATATAATTTACTATATCGGCATACCACGTTATATTTATTTCATCAATATTATATAATTGTTCATCAAGGAAATTTTCTAAAATTTCATTTACAAAATTAGTTAATACTTCTTTTTCTAGTCTAAGCAAATGATCAGCTATTTGATTATCATTTCCTTTTCTATCAACTACAATAAAATCGAACTCTTGCAATAAAAGTATCCATCTAAGTAATCTTGTTTTAGCATCCTTCTTTTGCATCAAGTATTTGATGGTCGAATGATCTGTATGCACTATACATTTGGTTCCAATCAAGTAAGGTCTAAATTTATCAAAGGCATAGACAATAGCTCATAACTCTCTTTCAGTAGTAGTGTAATTAATTTGTGCATCATTTAGAGTTTTACTAGCATAATATATTACTTTAAAAACTTTGTTGTGTATGTGTCCTAAAACAGCTCCAATAACATAATCACTAACATCGCACATTATTTCAAAATGATTTCTCCCAATCAGGTGGGACTTTTATAAGTGCAGTGATTAATTTTTCTTTCAATAATTCAAATGCTTTTATGTATTCCTCATTAATATAAAATTTTTTACTTTTTCTAAAAGTTGGCATAATGACTTAGTTATTTTGAAAAAAATTTTATGTGATACCTGTAGAAACCAGCATGTCCTAGAAAACTTCTTACCCCTCTAACCATAGTAGGAGGTGATAATTTTTTAATAACTTGACTTTTTGCAGGATCTACTTCCATGCCATTTTCAAAAATTTTATGCCCAAGTGTAATTCCTCTTACAACCATAAATTGACATTTTTCCCAATTTAGTATTAGGTTGATTTTTTCACATAATTCCAGAACTTTTTTTAAATTATTTAAACATAATTCAAATAAAGTTTCAAATACAGAGAATCATCCATAAATACCTCCATTCCATGTTCAATCAAATTACTAAAAATTGACATCATACATCTTTAAAATGTTGCAGGTGCATTGCATAATCCAAAAGGCATTCTACGAAAAGCAAATATTTCATAAGGGCTTGTAATTGTTCTCTTCTCTTGATCCTCAGGAGCAATTGGAATTTGATGATACCCGGCATATCCATCTAAAAAGCAGTATTATTTTTTTTTCTAGCCAATCTATCCAACATTTGGTCTAGAAAGGGTAAAGGAAAGTGATCTTTCCCGGTGGCTATATTTAATTTTCTATAATCTATCCAAATTCGCCAACCAGTAACTTATCTTATTAGAATTAATTTGTTTTTCTCTTTTACTTCAATGGTCACTCCTTCTTTGTTTGGAATACAGTGAATTAGACTCACCCAAGCACTGTCTGAAATAGAATATATAATTCCAACATCTAACCATTTTAAGATCTCTTTTTTAACAAATTCTTTCATTATTGGGTTTAATCTCCTCTAAGGATCAGCTTTAGGTTTGTATTGTTCACCTAATGGAATTCTATGCATACAAATTGAAGGACTAATTCCTTTAATATATGCTAAAGTCCATCTAAAAGCATTTTTATATGTTTTCAGCATTTCTATTAATTTTTGTTCTTGAATTTCAGTTAACTCAGGAGATACAATAACAGGAAATGTAGATGAATCTCCTAAAAACACACATTTTAAATGAGCAGGTAATATTTTCAGTTCAAGTTCATGTGGTTCAATACTTGAAGAAATCATATTTTTATTATCATTTTCCGACAAATCTAAATTTTCAAATTTATCCCGAATATAATCTAAATTCTCTTCTTTCATTTTGTTCTCATTCTCACTAAATTCTTCTTGCCTTAATTTTTTTTCAAACACTTTCTTAAATTGCTCATTACTTAGATAATCAGTAACTTCAATCCTAAAACATTCATTATCTTTTTCTTTTGCAGGACTTTTCTTAGTTCTTGCAATATTAAATGTTACTTCTTGAACATTAACTCTCATTATTAATTCTCCTTTTTGCACATCTATCACAGCTCTCTCTTTTGTGAGAAATGGTCTCCCCAAAATAATAGGAATCTCTTGTCTTTCTCCATATCTAATATTATAAAGTCTACAAAAAAAGTAAATTTATCCACTTTTACTAATACATCTTCTATAACTTTTTTAGGATAAGTTATTGATCGATCAACTACCTGAAGAGTTACAGTAGTAGGGTAAATCTCTTCTAAATCTAAACATTTAAAAATTGATAGAGGCTATTGACCTCATTTTTGGTTGAGGTTCAGTTTTTCCTCTTTAGTAGCCTAAGGTCTAGCCATAGGACTTTCCTATTGACTATTCTTAGAAAACTAGACAAGGAACCCTCACCATTAGAAATTTTAAACTCTTCTCTACTCAACTTGAAGTTCCATATATTGGTTCTAACCTTTAGCACTTAGTAGGTGGGGTCGCTATAGAGGAAACTCAAGATGAGTCACCCTTAGGACTATTGGACCTTAGGGTTGACCATGGGTGTTGGTCTAGGGCTAGAGCACTTACTTGAAATCACTTGTACTCACAATCACTCATTATTCTAAACCAAGAACTTTTAGGCTTTGGTCCCTTGATACTTTTGGGAGACTCCTGTAGGTGGTTCCCTAAACCCATTAGCCTTAGGCTAGCGTTTAGCTAAGAGCACTATATAGTAGACTTAAAATGGGGTTTCCATTGATCCATGGCATATTTATGATGGTTGGCAATCCAACTCAATCAAGATACCCAACCTACCGTATTTCCCCTAAATTCCTCCAAATTACCCAGATATCCTTGGAACCCACAATTTGGCCAAAATCTCCAAATCTAGCCAAAATACCCAAACTTGTTCAAAAATCATTTCAAACACCTCGGAAACACCCAAATTACCCAAAATCTCCAAATTGGCCAAAATTAACAAAATACTCCTCTTTGGCCCAAAATTCCAAAAATTCTAAAAAATCCCAAAAATTTCCAAAACCTCCCAAATATTCCAAATTTAATTTTCCTCAACTATCACATGACCCAATTTGGTCAATTTAACCATCCTTGATCAAAACTCCCAAATTGCCCTTTAAAGGCCCATAATTCCTCCAAATCACCTCAAATGTCTATCCAATTGGTCTCAATTTTCCCAATTTCATTTCTAAACTCAAATTCACTCTTCATATGGCCAATGAAGACCAAATCCAAGCCCAATTGACCCATGATTCGAACCCAATTTTGATTTAGATCAAAAACCCAATTTTGACCCCATGACTTGGTTTCACCAAATTGAACCCATAGCCCACTCAATTGGATCATTCATAACAATCAGCTACACAATGTTGATTAATCAATTGGGTCACTTAACATGACTAACCTAGCCCAAACCCAAACTTTGACACTTGAAACCACATTGGACCTCTGCATTAAAGATGGCCTAACTACCCCAAAGTCACCAAATTAACTCCACCTCAGCCATTGGTTAGACCCTAAGNGAAAAATCTTCATCACAATCAGCTACACAATGTTGATCAATCAATTGGGTCATTTCACATGGCTAACTTAGCCCAAACCCAAACTTTGATCACTTGAGCCCACATTGAACTTATGCATTAAAGATGGCCTAACTACCCCAAACTCACCAAATTAACTCCACCTTAGCCATTGGTTAGACCCTAAGACTGAGCTAAAACCCATCTAGCCACCTAAACTAAGCCATGGAACAAAGGTCCCCTAAATTAAGGGATTTCATTCCATTTTTGCTTAAGCTTTGGATTTTTTTTGCCAAAATTAAACCTTAATCCGTTAAATTGTTGTGACATATTCTTCTGGGTTCCTTGAGCTCCTAAATACCTCCTCCTGGCTGGTCGGCCATCCTAGTGGCCAAAAAATGGCCAAACTGAGAGCCACCCCCATGAAGCTTCACCCAAATCAAACCTAGTGGCCAGGTCATCCAAATCAAATTGTAGAGCTCCTCTACCCTCCACCTAGGCACTACAATGCACCAAAACTTGTGCCCTGAGAGCCACCCCATGACCATTTTTATAAAAACTCACCTACGGACCATGAGAGGTGTGCTAAAATTTTCCTAGAGAGGCCTCTCCAAACTTCACACAGAGCTTCCTTAAGATCCCCTATAAAATTTTGTTAGAGAGAGCTTCCCAAATCACTCACAGATCTTCCTTGAGACCTCCACAGCCCATTCCAATCACTCCACTGTCTTGATTCCCCCTGTGTAACCCTAATTTTGAGCTTAAAAATTAGGGCAGAAATAGGACATCTCTGAAAACTCCACAAAACTTCAATTTCTTGTGACCACACCTTCACAACAGCAAGATAAGACAAAACCCCCATCAAATTTCCCTCTGAAATAGCCTCCACCATAGCTCTAGTCCAACACCTGAAATCAAGCTTGGTTGAATTCATACATAGACCTTACACCACAGCAAGAGGCTTATCCCTAGCCTCCTTTGACCCCAACGAACATGCCAAGACCCTCTGATTGAAGCTTCACTTCTCAGAGCAAAGCTATAAAACCTCTCCTTCTCCCGAGACTGATTTGACTCTCCATTTAATTAAGCTTAATTTAATTGCGTGATTACATTATGGATATGTTCGTCTAACTTAGACTAGTCGATAGGATCAAACTTGAAGTGATTTGGTTGAGTCTAGGCTGAAATCTTAGGGTTTTAGTGAGGACGGTCAGGGATCACTATATCAGGGACAATAACAGGGAGCCGTCCGATCGCATGTGTATCGGATGGACGGAGAAGATCAAGCCAAACAATGCTTTGGAACATAAACCGCGGGTCGAGTCAGTGCTGAGGTGGATGACAATGTTGAATGGAAGTGCACCGCGTGGAGTTTGGAGCTGCCTAGTAAACATAATTTCACAAACATAGCCGCATAGCCGCAACATTTGATGAAACAGGAGCTAGTAAACATAATTTCACAAAAAACATCCAACAGCCTTTTTTCAACAACTTACTATAATGATGAACTATTCAAATTTTAAAGAAAAAGTTAACTATCATTAGAAAAGTAGTAGATATACAAGAAACCAAATTTGCATATTTTCAACAATAGTAATAGGAATATTAGATAAGAAAGAATGTCCCTGCTTCTTCCAATACTCAAACACTTCATGAAGTTATTCAAAATAAAAATCATTATCATTCCTAACAAAGAACCAATAAACATTTTTCCAAACTTTCCTAGTGAATTTGCATTTCAGAAAATATAATCCATGAATTCTACTTGGATTCTGCAATGTAAACAGATGAAAAAAATCCTCAAACCTTTAAGTTTAAGAATATCATTACTAAGTATAATTCCATGAAAAATTATCTAAATAAAAATAGACCGAAAGGCTTGACCATATGATTCTATGCCCAAATAAATCAATACCATGAAAATTCTAAAAAGAGGTCACAAATGTTCTAGAAATAGAATGTAAGAATTTACCTTTTACTCTAGAAACATCCTCCATCTCCTTATTAATAGGAATGCTATCAATAAAATTACCATCAGCTTTGTGAACAAACTACACCAAACTATCCATATTCCACATCTCCTCCTTTCAAAAATTATTAATAGAAATATTCAACTCCTCAGAGCTGATACGCCTAAAAATTACCTCTATTTATATAAAGATTCAAATAATTCTTATTTTTAATAATATCACATTTTAATGGTGGTTATTTTGGGTAATTTTGGTTCCAGGTATAAGAAAAGTACTTTTGGATAAAATGAAGCAAAAACAGTACAATTTATAGTCAAAACAAGCAATGAAAAAAATTCTGACCTTGTTCATTTTGATATGTATTTTAATGCATAATCTCCATTAAATTTATCACATTTTTTGAATGAAATTATACTTTAAATAAAGGTTATTTTCATGCTTATCTTCTATGCAAAAGAATTTGGAGCAAAATGAAACTGATACAAGGCAAAACATAACTGATACGGAGCTAAACAAGGCAAAATGGTGGAGTAGCCCGCAAGAGGGGTGCCTAGGCACCCAAAACTGGCACATAGGTCATCATAGAAAGAGAAGATGGTGCCTAGGAGCCAAAAAAGATTAAGGGGTGGATTTTTTATGATTTCGAGCTATTCTAGGATGATTTGGTATATTTTAAACAACTTGCATGCCCCATGGAGTTGTTCAATGAATCTAGACAATTGAAAAGGTTTTTCGATGAATTGGTGTGTCTCTTGAAGTGAAGAGGGGTGACGCTTGGAGTAAAGATATGTGTCTCTTGGGAAAAAGAGGTGTTTTCTGTCTTTTCAAAAAAAGGGGCTTGGCACTTCTCTTGAGGTGTCTAGAGAGAA
>JXCR01129692.1:0-38091 GCA_002079205.1 Phalaenopsis hybrid cultivar
TTTCTAGCCTAGGTCCCTTGATCTTTTTGGGATACTCATGGAGATGGTCCCCTAAACCTACCCAAAATGGGGTTTCCATTGATCCATCACTTGTTGGAGATGTTTGGTACCTCAACTCTACCAAAATACCCATCTAGGCCTTTTACCCCTAAAACACCCCCAAATTACCAAAATACCCCTCCACAGCCCAAAATTCTAAAAATTCCAAAATATCCCAGAAAATCTCAATAAATCTCAAATATTCCTAATTTCATTTCTTTTAACTATCACATGACCCAATTTGGCCAATTTGACCATCTTTAACCAAAATCCCCAAATTTGCCTTTAAAGGCCTAATTTCCCAAAATTCAACCCAAATGTCCGTCAATTTGATCTCAATTGGCCCCAATTCCAATCCTAAACTCAAATTCACTTTTTATATGATAAAAATAAACCAAATCCAAGCCTAATTGGCCCATTATTTGAGCCGAATTTTGATTTGGGTCAAAACCCCAATTTTGAACATATGACCTAATCTCACCAAATTGAACCCATACCCTAATTAATTGGCCCCAATTAATGTTAAAAAATCTTCATAACATTCCTACACATCAAAATAAACCATAAATTGGCCTTGGGGAAGCCTCAAATCCATTTGATTTTGGCCTAAATCCAAAATTCTCAAATTTAGCCTCAAATTGGCTAAGTCCGCAAATTTCACCCTATTGACTGCCTTAACCTCCAAATTAGCATCCAATTCATGTTGAAAACTCTTAATGTGGTCCTTATTGACAATTTACAATAAAAAATTGTGACTTAGCCCAAGGCTAACCTAAGCTAGACCCAAGCGTAGCCCAACATGACCAAATTGACTAAAATTCAATTTTCCTTCAAATTGACCCTTCAATTGAACTCAAAACCACTTCCATTCTTCACCAAAGTTGTTATTTATGATCATATACACCAAATAAAACATTTATTTGAGCCAATTTACATGGCTAACCTAGTCGAAATCCAAGTTTTGGTCATTTGCACCCATTTGGACCCAACTAAATGTGACCTAACCACCCTAAAGTCACCAAATTAACTCCATCACAGCTATTAGTTGGACTTAGTGACCAGTCCAAATACCATGAAACCACCTAAATCAATCCATGGACCAAAGGTCCACCAAATAAAGGGATATTATTTCCAAAAATGCATGTGCTTAAGATATCCTTACCAAAATTAGGTATTATTGCACTAAATTACTATGACATATTCCCTTGGGTTCCCTGAGTTTCTAGCCACCTCCCCCTGGCCGGCCGGCCAGCCTAGTTGCCAAAAAAAGCTAAAAATTGAGAGCCACCTTGATGGAGCTTCACCCAAATAAAACCTAGAGGCTAGCTCAGCCTAAACACTTGATGGAGCTCATCCGCCCTCCACCTAAGCACCACATTACACCTCCTAATTGGCCATGACAGCCACCATAACCCCATTTTTTATAAAAGTTCGCCTCCATGGCCATTGAACTAAGTGCTGAAAATTTCTTAGAGAGGCCTCTCCAAAATTCACACAGAGCTTCCCTAAGATCCCGAATGGCCGTTAAACTAAGTGCTGAAATTTCCTTAGTGAGACCTCTCCAAACTTCACACAGAACTTCCCTGAGATCCCCTCAGTGCATTCCAACCATTTTTCCCTCACCAATTCCCATTGTCGGCCTTGCCGGAAACCAGGACAGAATCCAATACACCTCCACAGTCCGCCCAAACTCAAATTAACTCTACTCATACCTTCACAACAGTCAAAGAAGCCATAGCCCCATAAAATCTCCCTTCCACAGAGCCTCTACCATAGCTCTAGACCAACACCCAAATTTGAGCTTGGTCGAATCCACACCTAGGCCTTATACCAAGACCAGGGACTCATTCCTTAGCCTTTTTGGATCATAACGAGTGTGCCAAGACCCTATGATTGAAGCTTCACTACTTAAAGCAAACGTATAAAACCTCACCTCATCCTGAGCCTATTTTTATTCTCCATTTAATTAGGCTTAATTTAATTGCATGATTACCGTATGGATGTGTTCGC
The DNA here is from genome assembly GCA_002079205.1 of Phalaenopsis hybrid cultivar. Classification (NCBI taxonomy): domain Eukaryota; kingdom Viridiplantae; phylum Streptophyta; class Magnoliopsida; order Asparagales; family Orchidaceae; genus Phalaenopsis; species Phalaenopsis hybrid cultivar. The sequence continues at coordinate 2,050 of JXCR01129692.1, forward strand.
CTCAGTTAGACGAGTCCATAGGACCAAACCCGAGGTGATTTGGTTGAGTCTAAGCTGAGAACTTAAAATTTTTGTGTGGACGGTCACGAGATCATTCTAACGGGGACGATGATGGGGAGTCGTTTGATCGAGCGTGTATCAAATGGATGGAGGAGATCCCGTCGGATAGCCCTTCGGGGCATAAACAGCGGGCCAAGTCAGCAGCTACTTGGACGATGGCATCCAACCAATGCGCGCCACGCACGCCTTCGAAGCCGTCGTAGTTTGAGGTGGCACGCGCAGTTTAGAAAATCCATAACTTTGTGTGGAAAAATCACAAAAATAAAATAAAAATACAAACTTGCTCAGTGAACAGAGGAGAATAACGTGGAATAAATTTCAGTGAACAGATAAGAATAACGTGGCACCTTTTAGAGAACTCACTCAAGGCTTTATTTTGGGCCAAAATTAATCAGAAAAGTGACCCTTCCGAACATCTCATCGCCCCAATTCAACCTTCTACACATTACAGATTTTTTTATTTTTCATTCAACAACCATTTAGAGTCCATTGTTCTTATAATTTAGAGTTTTGTGGTGAGATTAAGTGCAAACTCTTCTCTAAGAGTGTTGGAGAAGGAGAAAGTGAGAGATTTCTTCTTTCTACATTTCTTAGAAGAGGCTACAAGGGATTTATTCAAAAAAGAGTTCCTGATAAGTGTTGTTTGTTTTTTAGTGTTGTATGAACTTTTTTTATATATGAAATTTATGTTAAGTTGTATCTTTCTCATGAAGTCTTGAGTAGTTTACTTTATCTTTCTCCCTATTGTGAGATATGGTAAAATGAAGAGATAATATAGATGTGCTAAAATTTAAATATAAAATAAATTATTATAGTTTTTTAACTCTGAACTTAAATTATTTTTTGATCTGGCCAGTTGAATTATTAAAATGTGTTGTGAAACATATGATCCTAGAAATGGAGTATGAGTTCTACAATAGAGTGAGGATCACATTTTATTCCATGATAGAGAATTTTGTTCATGGAATTAAATGCAAATAAATAAGGAAATATACTTTGATGTGTTTAGAATTGGAGAATCTTTAGGGTGACAGACTAAAATCTTCAATTCGGTCTTAGTGTTTAAAAAATAAAGAGAGAGTTAGCCTTCAAGTGACGGGAAGTGAGAGCTCTTGAGTGGGAGCCAGTATCCTCCTAGCCTAGTTACGGATTTAGGGACTAAACCTGGGATTAGCAAATGATTTTTTATAAGACTGTATCAGGGTAGAGAATTAAAACTACTCTTATTTAGCATAATACATATTTGAACTATTTATCTCATCTCATTTTATCGAAATCTCATTGTAGTGGGAAAGATGCTTTTTCACTTAAGAAATCTTCATCACATAAACATAATTTAATAGTTTAGCAGTTAATGTTTAAACTCTGTATTTCAATATTATTATTAGTTAGATAATTTAGTTTAGATAATATCTCAACATTTAAAAGTGGTGACAAAAATTTGGTTTTAACTTTCTGTGAATTTCCTAGTAAATTTATCTTTTCAAATTTAAATCTTCCCCGTGGGATCGATATTTGGGGCTTAAATAGAAAGTCTTTTTTTACTTGATAAGGATACGTATACTTGTGTAGAATCCCAACATTAATTGCTTAAATTTCTAATTCATAAAATATTGCATCAAGCTTTTGGCAACGTTGTATAGCGAAGTCAATTATATAATTTTTACACAACTATATTTTACATCGATATCAAGTTTTTGGCGCTTTTGCCTAGGAAAGTAATGGTAAATTAAATAAATTTGGTATATTAGGAAATTTAGAGACAATTAATTAAAAAATTTAAATTTAAATTAAAAAAATTTAAAAAAAAACAAAAATCCAAAAAGAAAATTTATTTTTATTTAGAATTAATTTTAAGAAATTTTTTTTTGCTTATTGTATTTGTTTATGTGAAATATGGGATCTGAAGGTTTAGTAACTTACGATTCAGAATTAGAATGTACAATTAGAAAAATTTGAAAACAACAAAAAGAAATAAAAAATGTAAATGAAATGGCGAAAAACTTAAATAATCAAATAAACAAAAATCGACAAAGACCTTTAAAAGATTATGCTAATCCAACAACAGATGAACTTCACTTGACTATTCAAAATCCTAATGTTGTTGTTAATTCATTTTAGATTAAATTTGCTATTATTCAAATTGTACAAAATAATCAGCTTGGAGGAACACCTACTTAAGATCCAAACTTACAACTTGCTAGTTTTCTTATAATTCTGTGCTACTTTTAAATATGACGGAATGTCTAATGATGTTGTTAGGCTCAGACGTTTTCCTTTTTCATTAAGGGATAAAGCCAAGGCTTGCTTAAATTTATTAGCATCTGAATCTATCAAAACTTGGGGAGAACTATCACAAAAATTCTTAGCCAAATTTTTTCCACCCTCGAAAACTGGTAAGCTTAGAAATGATATTACATCTTTTTATCAGTTTGAAGGGGAATTTATATATGAAGCTTGGGTAAGATTTAAAGATATTCTTAGAAAATGTCCACACCATGCTCTACCTGATTGGTTAATAATTCAAACATTTTATAATGGATTAGTAGGATCACTTAGATCTATTATAGATGCCACTGAGGTGGATCACTAATGTCAAAACCTTTTAATGAAGCATATTCTTTAATGTAAGAAATGGTTACTAACAATTTGTAATGGCCCTCTAAAAGGGTAAATCCTAAGAGAGTAGCTAGTATTCATGGTTTTGATGCAATGTTTATTTTAGCATCTCAAATTGCTGATATTTTGAAAAAGATTGATCAAATAAGGGTGAACTATTCTCAAATACCCCTAGTATTGGAGGAAAATTCACTATGACAGATCATTGATACTCAACCATCTTATGAAAATTTAAATGCTATAAATAATCAAAATAACAATCCCTATTCTAACTTTTATAATCCTAGATGGAAAAATCACCCTAATTTTTGTTGGAATAATTATAACAATTCGGTGAATCCCTCTGAAAATTTGAACAACCAAGGAAATTTTAATTATTAACCTTATTATCCTCCTGGATTTAACTCTAATCCTAACCCACAATTTAAGGAAAAGAAGTTGATGATGTAAGAAGTAATGTTAAACATGGGAAAGCAAAAAAAGAATTAAGGGGCTGCTATTAGAAATATTGATAATTAATTAGGACATATTGTTACTACACTCAATAACAGACCTTCTAGAGTTCTTTCGAGTATGGTTGAAGTTAATCCAAAAGATCAAAATAAGGAGCACATTAAAGCTATTCAGTTACAAAGTGGAAAAGAAGTTGAAACAAGGATCCAAAGAGAAACTGAAGTTGATGAAGAGAAGGAAGAAATGGAAAGTGACCAAAATGAAAATTAAAAAACACAAGGTATTTTAGAAAAATCACTACCTTTGTTTCCTCAAAGACTGAAGTAGAAGAATAAAGATAAACAATTTACAACATTTTTGAAAATCCATAAGAAGTTAACGATAAACATTCCTTTTGCTGAAGCTCTGGAACAAATGTCAAGTTATGTGAAATTTATGAATGATATACTAAATAAGAGAAGGAAGTTTACAGATCATGAGATTATTGCACTCAGTGAAGAGTGCAGCGCTATTATTCAGAAAAAGCTTCCTAAAAAATTAAAAGATCCTGGTTGTTTTACTATACCTTGTGCTATTGGTAAAAAGTTTTTTGGAAAAGCTTTATGTGATTTAGGAGCGAGTATCAATCTTATGCCTTTATTGATCTTTAAAAGTTCAAATTTAGGAGATATTTCCCATACTAGTGTAACTCTTTAGTTAGCTGATCGATCAATAACTTATCTAAAAGGAGTTATTGAGGATGTATTAGTAAAAGTGGATAAATTTATTTTCCCTGAGACTTTATAGTATTGGATATGGAGGAAGATAAAGAAATTTTTATTATTTTGGGGAGACCATTTCTTGCAATAGGGAGAGCTATGATAGATGTGCAGAAAGGAGAATTAATAATGAGAATTAATGATCAAGAAGTAACATTTAATATTGCAAAAGCTATGAAATATCTAGCAATAGAAAAAGATAATGAATTTTTTAGGATGGAAGTAACTGATTATCTGAGTAATGAGCAATTTAAGAATGAGTCTGAAGACAAATTAAAGAAAAGAGAATTTAAAAAAAATACAAAATAAAAGAAGAGGATTTGGATTATATTCAGGGCAAATTTGAAACTTTAGACTTGTTGGAAAAAGATAATAAAAATCTTATTTTTTCAAGTATTAAACCACCTGAACTTGAACTGAAAATATTACCTGTCAATTTAAAATATGTGTTTTTAGGAGAGTCATCTACATCGTCTGTTATTATATCTTCTGAGTTAATAGAAATTCAAGAACAAAAATTAATAGAGATGCTAAAAAAATATAAAAAGGCTTTGAGATGGACTTTAGTAGATATTAAAGGAATTAGTCCTTCTATTTATATGCACAGAATCCTATTAGATGAACAATATGAACCAAAATATGATCCTCATAGAAGATTAAATGAAATAATGAAAAAGTTGTTAAAAAACAGATTTAAAAATGACTAGATGCTAGAATTATTTATCCTATTTCAGACAGTACTTGGGTAAGTCCATTTCACTATGTTCCGAAGAAAGGAGGAGTAACCGTTGAAGAAAATGAGAAAAATGAATTAATACCAATAAGACAAGTTACTGGTTGGCAAATTTGAATTGACTATAGAAAATTTAACATGGCCACCAGAAAAGATCACTTTCCTTTACCTTCTATAGACCAAATGTTGGATAGATTGGCTGAGAAAAAAATATTATTACTTTTTAGATGGATATACAGGTTATCACCAAATTCCAATTGCTCTAGAGGATCAAGAGAAGACAACGTTTACTAGCCCATATGGAACACTTGTTTTTCGTAGAATGTCTTTTGGACTATGCAATGCACTTACAACATTTCAAAGATGTATGATGTCAGTCTTTAGCAATTTTATTGAACATGAAATGAAAGTGTTTTTGGATGATTTTTTGGTATTTGGAACTTTGCTTGAATTATGTTTAAAAAATTTAGAAAAAGTTTTCGAAGTATGTGAAAAAATCAACCTAGTACTAAATTGGGAAAAAAATGTCAATTTATGGTTACAAGAGGAATCGTACTGGGGCAGGTTATTGACATGTTGGTTTCTAAAGGTTATACCTTTACCTTCTACAGACCAAATATTGGATAGATTGACTGAGAAAAAAATGTCAATTTATGGTTCAAGTTATTGAAAAATTACCACCTCTGACTAATGTTAAAGGGGTAAGAAGCTTTTTAGGACATGCTGGTTTCTACATGCATTACATAAAAAACTTTCCTAAAATAACTAAGCCATTATGCCAAATTTTAGAAAAGGACACGAAATTTAATTTTAATAACAACTGCATAAAAGCATTTGAATTATTAAATGAAAAATTAATCATTGAACCTATTATAGTTCCACCTAATTGGGAGAAACCATTTGAAATAATGTGCGATGCTAGTGATTATGCTATTAGGGTTGTGTAAGGATGAAGGCACAATAAAGTTTTTAAAGAAAAATTTTATGCTCGTAAAACTCTAAATGATGCTCAAATTAACTGCACTACTACTGAAAGAGAGTTACTTGCTTGTTTATGCCTTTGATAAATTTAGACCTTACTTAATTGAAACTAAATGTATGGTGCATACAAATCATTCTGCTATTAAATACTTGATGCAAAAGAAGGATGATAAATTAAGATTAATTAGATGGATAGTTCTATTGCAAGATTTTAATTTTACCATAGTTGATAGTAAGGAAATGATAATCAAATAACTGATCATTTGTCTAGACTAGAAAGAGAAATATTAACTAATTTAAAAATGATAATCAAATAACTGATCATTTGTCTAGAATAGAAATAGAAATATTAACTAATTTTGGAAGTAAAATTTTAGAAAATTTCCCTGATGAAATATTATATAATATTGATGAAATAATTTTACCGTGGTATCTCGATATAGTAAATGATATTGTAAGTGATATTTTACCACCTGATATCAAAAATCAACAATTAAGGAAATTTACATATGATTTAAAATTTTATTTTTGGGATGACCCATATCTATATAAATAATGTAAAGATCTAATTGTTAGAAGGTGTGTGCCTTATAAGGAAACTTAATAGATAATTGAAAGATGTCGTGATTCTGAATTTGGAGGACATTTTGGAATGAATAAAATTGCATATATGATTTTACAAGCTAGATTTCATTGGCCTACTCTTTTTGAAGATGTTAATGAATATATTAAAACATGTGATCGATGCAACGAGTAGGAAATATTTCTAGAAGAAATGAAATGCCTCTAAATTACACACTAGAAATTGAAATTTTTGATGTGTGGGGATTAGATTTTATGGGACCATTTATGCCTTCATTTGGAAATTTATATTATTTTGTTGATTATATGTGCAAATGGATTGAAGCTATTGTTGTACCTAGATGTGATGCTCAGAGTGTTTCTATATATTTAATTAAAAATATTTTTACAAGATATGGAATGTCAAAAGTAATTATTACTGATGAAGGATCTCATTATAGGAATAAGAGAATTGATAAATTGATTAAGAAATGTGATAATATGCATAGATTTTCAACTCCTTATCAGACTTAGACTAATGGTCTAGCAGGGATATCAAATCGTGAAATTAAATGAATTTTAGAAAAAATTGTAAATTCTTATAAATCGGATTAGTCTGCTAGATTAGATACTACATTATGGGCGTACAAAACTGCTTATAAGACTCTCATATGAATGTCCCCATATAGACTTATTTTTGGAAATACATGTCACTTTCGAGTAGAATTGGAATATAAAGCATTTTGGGCTATTAAGAAATTTAAATTTAATTTAAAGGATGCTGGTGAGAAAAGATTATTGCAACTCAATGAACTTGAGGAGATTAGAAATGAAGCATAACGATAATGCAAAAATATATAAAGAGAAAATAAAAATATGGCATGATTGGAAGATTCTTCAAAAGAAGTTTGAACCTGGATAAGAAGTTTTATTATATAATACAAGATTGAGATTATTTCCAGGAAAACTGAAATCTAGATGATTAGGACCATTTAAACTGATCAAAGTCTATCATTATGGAACTGTTGTTGTTAAAGATTCTAATACTGGAAATATATTTAAAGTTAATGGGCATCGATTGAAACATTATTATGAAGCGTTCATACCACAATTTAATGAAATTTTAATGTAATGTCAACCCAACTAATCAAATGGTATCTCGGGCTGACGACATTAAACCAAGCGCTTTATGGGAGGCAACCCATATAAAAATATATGTATCTATGTATTGCTATTTTGTTTGATAAGTGTTTATATATTAGTAGATAATAATTCTACACAATTTTATATATTATAAATTAAGACAAATATTGGTGTTAGAGGAAAATTTGGAATTAAATTGATCAAAAAATTGAAAAGATGCAGTTTTGACCTCTGGCGCCAACGGCGCCAGCATGGGTGCGGACGACGCCCGCAGACAGACCAAGTGCCGACAACGCCATTGGGAGCACTGACAACACCGATAGCAGTTTGACGGTTTTGGCGGTCTTTGGAAGGATTTAGCTGCGTAATAACCGTCGGGAGCTGTTTTTTTAAAGTCCAAAAATCTGCCTTTGATGACCAAAAACTTCCTATTTTTGAAATCCATAGCCTCCAATTCCAGAAATACTTCCAAGTATGGAGTTTTCAATAGAAGAAAGTTTATCAGTTTTAGCGTGCAAAGATTATATGACAAAGTTATTATAAAAAAGAGGCTTATAAAGGAGACATAGGCTTTATCAATCATGGATTGATTAATCTAAGTTCTCTTATTGATAAAACCATTGTACAAAGGCGATGGGAAGTTCTATGTTACACTACCGCTGCAGTTGTTGTACTAGTAGTGAAGGAATTTTATTCCAACTTACATGGAATTATCTTAGGAGTTGTCTTTGTACGAGGTAAGGCTATACCATTTACTCTTGTGTGAATCAATGAGTTGTATTGATAGAAAACGTTCCAATCTACCATTATACAAATTTTATCTCTACTAGAGATTTGATGCAAGATGTCTATAATTTTCTGACGGACGAAAGTGATATTTGGAAAATGTAAGATGAAGGATATGTTAGTTTCTCTGCTTCATTGCTTAATCCAATATCAAAGCAGTGGCATTTCTTCATTTCTACAAAATTACTCCCTACCATGAAGATTAGTATAGTCATTAAAGAAAGTGATATATTGTATTATTGCATTAAAATGAAAAAATTCATTTATATAGGATCTATCATATTTAAATATTTTATGGGTATTTTTATGAATGGGCCAATTTATGAACTTGGGAATCCTTCCACAATTTTCCTACTCTGTAGTCAATCTCAAAATCCATATGAAAGTTAGTAAAAAGTTTTATTACCTTGGAAGCCCATGATTCCTATTAATGATAATTATGTTGGGAATGGGAATGAAGCATTAGATACTATCTTAGATCACTCATCACGTGCTTCAACTCCATTAATGCCACAAATCATTAGAAGTTCAATTGTTGTAGAAAAGAAATTGAAGAAAATTAAAAGAGAGCTTCAGTGTATTACGAATGTAATAGGAGATCTTAAGTACATTTTTGATCTCCTAGATTGGAGGATGAAAGAGAAATTTGATTATACTGGAACATTTGAAGTAGGATTAGTGCGTATGTTTAAAGAAAAAGGTTGGAACGAAGAAAATTCAACTGATCAATTCCCGTACCAATCCTTCTACAACTTGTAAGTTCATTACCAGTTGATGGGAGATATCAGAGGAGGAGATAACACTAAAGATGAGGTAGAATAATTAAAGAATTTGGACTCTCTCTACTAATTTAAAATACTTATGTACTTAATTTGATTGTGTGAATTTGATTTAGTTTGCTTTGCTTTAGAATTCTAAACATTGATTATGTGTATAGTTTTTTGTCAGCGTTTAGTGTTGTGTCTTGATTTCAACACTGATTTATAATTTAGTTTGTTTAATATGTGTGAAAGTGTGATTAGAAAAATGTGTTTGTAAAATTGTATTTTTATATATAAGAGTTAGTTTGTTGTTGCTTTCAAAAATGATAGTTTGTGAAATGTTTGTTTACAAATTATTATTGGATAAAACTTTTTGTTTAAAAATACTAAAAAGATTTTGGAGAAAATTGAAAGGAAATTGAAAATTGAAAAATGGAATTCTTACGCCTTCAACACCGATGACGCTGGCATGGGCGCTGACGGTGCCCTCGACCCGAGAACAACCTTAACTCTTAAAAATTCGTGATTTTCACCGTAAGCCGCAATTTTTACCCTTTGATTCACCTTCAACCTCCGATTTTTGCACCTAGGGCTCGCATTTTCTTGGATTTGAGGAGATTTTAAGGCAAAGGAACTTTGGATTTCATCTTCTCTAGGAAAGAGCTACACTTTGAACTAAAAAAATTTTGATTTTCACCAAGGATTTATCTCAAATTACCGAGATCTGAAAATTTTGGAATTTTTTGAGAGATTTTGAGAAAATCCTTTCGTGAAGAACTTATACCTAGTAGATTTATATAAAAAAGCATTTTACTTTGTGATTTTTAGAATTTTTGGAATTTATTTGAAGTTTTTCAAATTTTCTCTAGATTTTCCATGGCATTAAGAACGAGCACATGAAAAAGAAAAGTGGATTATGATGAACAAAAATTTGTTAGCTTCAGGGCCAGTGCTCGATTCAATATTCTACTTGAGCATATAAAAGTAATTTCGGATTGAGGTTTTAAAAATCCAGGAGGAGAAGTCGAGTGATTAATCAATGCTTGATAGTGGGAAAATTTTTGATATTTTACTGGTAATACAATTATTGGTGTAGTGATGGAATTCTATGCCAACTTTACTGAAGCTTCTGACGACTTTGTTTTTGTTCGTGGAAAAATGGTGGAGTTTTCTCCAAGAAAAATTAATGAGTTTTATCAGTTGGAAGATGTTTATAATTGCCACAATAAATCATTCTCTGCTACTAATGAGACCTTAGATGAAGTTATTTCTTTTTGTTATTAATGGAATAGGGACCTGGAAAGTAAAAAATGGTGTTAAGGTAAACTTTCCTCTTTCTATGCTTAATGTAGTATCTAAGGCTGGGCACTACGTTATTTTTGAAAGAATGATTCCAGCAAATCATCATAGCGAGGTGACCAAGGAAAGAGCCATCCTGAACTTCTCTACTCAGCAGGTGATGTGGATAAATGTAGGTTCTATTATAAATATGAACACTAGATCTACTGCTTTGGGAGATACCACTGGTGTTTGACACACCTTGCACTTATTTTTACACTCTGTGAACAGGCAAGAGTTGATCTTAGACCTGTGGAAGAGAGGATTGAGCCTCTAAGAACTATTGGGCCTGCCAATATAAAGTCATTTGAATATCATGTTGATTGGAGATCTGGAGGTAAGATCAGAGATATTCCTTCTACTTTGAGGACCCTACTTCTAGTGACCCTACTAATCGAGAACTATTGAACCAGATGATGATCAAGCAGGGAGATATCTTAAGAATGGATTATAGGTTGCAAAACATGGATGCCAAAAATTCTCACACTAATGATTTAATACGACAAAAGTTTGAATATCATGTTGCTTATGATGATGCGTTGGTGAGATAAATGAAGGGTGATCATTCAGTTCAATTTCCTACTCACCCAGTTCTTACTCCATATCAGCAGCACAATTTGGATGTAGAGGAAGAAAAAGATGTTGATGATTGGTGATTTGATATTTTTAGTTTATGTTTGATTGTACTTTATTATTGTGTTGTCTGTTTTTCTTATATTGGTGAGACTTTTTATTAGATTGTGAGACTCTGTTTTCTTGTTATGTTGAGTTGTGAACTGTAGGTTGTAAAATTGTTTTCATTTCTGGAATTCAATTTAATTCTATTATTAGTTTTTGTTTTATATTAAATGTATTATACTTAACTCTTTCTTAGTAGATTTTATATATATTATGCGCAATTTAATGTTCTAAGTCTTGTAGCTTTTTATATTTGCACCTGCAGTATTTTAGAATTAAAGTTTCAAAATCAGAACCTTCAACAGTTATGTCTTTTATTTATGTATTTAATGTTTTCTTTCACCCTTTATTCTTCAGTTTTTCATGCTAAAGCTTTTAAAAATTTAAGTTTAGGGGGGGGGAAGAAAAATTTTCTTTTTTTAAGAAAGAAACTTAATTTTATTTTTCCCCACTTAGCTATATTTTAAAAAAAATTAAATTTAACATGACCTTTGGTATTAGGGGTTAACTTTAAATAACTATATGTATGTTTCTAAATATATAGTAAACCTAAGTAAAAATTTTCAATAATAAAGGTTAATTTTAGAGATTAAGATATTTAGTATAAAAGAAAAAGACTATGTTTTTCTATTTTAAGTAAAGAAAATTGTATTTTTGAAATATTAAATATCTTAAGGGTTCATGTAAGAAAAAAAGGATTAAGCTTTATGAAATCTTTAAGCTAACATAAATTTGTTAAGTGAAGAAATGTGACCATTTTCTTACTTTAAGAAGAGGATAGTGAAGTTCAAAATCATTGAAGACTATCCAAATAGAGTAATCCTCACATATAAAAAAAAAGAAAAAAAAGATGTGGGGAGAAGCTTGAGGTGATGCCTAATTAAAAATTGGCTTCACTTGATTCAATTTAAAAAAGAAGGCTTGCTACATTTTCTAAAATATTATTTGAGTATTGGTTTATTTACTAGTAAATTTTTATGAAGTTCTTTTTCATATGAATACTTTAAGTGACTTTAATATGACAATTTGCATTTTTTCTTGAAAAGAATAGAGAATTAGAAATCTTGGACTTGATTGCTAAATATTCTTATACCTTTAGTATTAACTATAGTTGTTTTGAATTTTTCTTAAGTTATGCTATTGTATTTAGTCAACTAAGATATGGAAATCTAGAAGTTAAGTTCTTTACCATAAGTCATATTTTTATATAGTAAATGAGTTACTTGAGGACAAGTAACATGTAAGTTTGAGGGATTTTGATACACCAAAAATATACGCACTTTTAGACCCATATTTTATTCTCATTTTTTGTGATATTTCACTTTAATGGAAGGTATTTTATGTTTTCTTGCAGGTTGTTGAAGCAAAAAGGATGAAATTTGGTGTAAAAATGAAGAAGCTGAAATTTTGTTCAGCGCCGATGGTGTCAGAAGCAGCGCTGATGACACCATTTGACAAAGAGCACAAATTTAATTATGGAACATTGGCGCCCACAGCGCCAATGTCGGTTCAACCCCTATTTCTAGAAGATTTGATAAACTTGAACACTTTTTGAAGAGCTTTTGGAGGCACCTATTGGAGAACCGACTCTAGGCTTTATTTGGGGCCAAAATTGATCAGAGAAGTGACTCTTACTGACATCCCATCATCCCAATTCAACCTTCTACGCATCACACATCCTTCCATTTTTCATTCCACAACCAGTTAATGTCCATTGTTCCTATAATTTAGAGTTTTGTGGTGAGATTAAGTGTGAACTCTTCTCTAAGAGTGTTGGAGAAGGATAAAAGTGAGATTTCTTCTCCCTACATTTATTAGAAGAGTCTACAAGGGATTTGCTTTGAGAAAGAGTTTCAGATAAGTGTTGTTTGTTTATTGGTGTTGTATGAACTTTCTTTTATATATGAAATTTGTGTTTTGTTGTATCTTTCTCATGAAGTCTGAGTAGTTTACTTTATCTTTCTCCATACTCTGAGATATGATGAAATGAAGAGATAATATGGATGTACCAATATTAAAATATAAAATAAATTGTGATGATTTTTTAACTCCGAACTTAATTTACTTTTTGATCTAGCTAATTGAATTGTTAAAATATGTTGTGAAACATATGATCTGGGAAATGGAGTATGAGTTCTACAACAGAGTGAGGATCACATTTGATTCTATGAAGGAGAATTTTGTTCATGGAATTAGGTGCAAATAAATAAGGAAATATACTTTGTTGGGTGTAGAATTGGAGATTTGTTAGGGTGACAGACTAAAATGCCCAATTCAGTCTTAGTGTTTAAAAGCTAAAGTGAGATTTAGCCTTTAGGTGAAGGGAAGTGGGAACTCTGGAGTGGGAGCCAGTATCCTCCTAGCCTACGCACGGATTTAGGGACTAAACCTGGGATTAGCCAATGATTTTCTATAATAATGTATTAGGGTAGAGAATTAAAACTGTTCATATTTGGCACAATACATATTTAAACCATTTATCTTATTTGATTTTACTGAAATATTATTGTAGTGGGAAAGATGCTTTTTCACGTAAGAAATTTGCATCACAAAAAAAAAGTTTAATAGTTTAGTAGTTACTGTTTAAACTCTATATTTTCGTATTGTTATTAGTTAGATAATTTAGTTCTGATAATATCTCAACATCTGAAATTAGGGACAGTAATTTCGTTTTTAGTTTCTGTGAATTACTTAGTAAATTTATCATTTAAAATTTAAGCCTTCCCTGTGGGATCAATATTTGGGGCTTAAATAGAAGTCCTTTATTACTTGATAATGATACGTATACTTGCGTAGAATCCCAACATTAATTTCTTAAATTTCTAATTCATAAAATATTGCAACAAGCTTTTGGCACCGTTGTATATCGAAGTTAACAATATAATTTTTACACAACTATGTTTCACATCGGGATCAGTCATCCATGGGATTGGGTGCAAATAAATAGAGAAATATACCTTATTTGATGCAAAATTGGAGATTTTAAGGTGGCAGATTAAAATCTCCAATTTAGTCTAGTTGATTGGAAACTGATGCGATATTGTTAGCCCTTAGGGGAAAGAGTAGTGGGAGCTCTGGAGTGGCAGCTAGTATCCTCCCAGCCTAACCATGGAACTAGAGACCAAACTCTAAATTAGTCAATGTTCTTTATAACACTCGGAAGAGGGTAAAGAATTGGATTGCTCCTATTTGACACAAAATAGTTTTTATATATTTTTTTAAATAATTTTAATTTCTTCACAATCCATACACTCATTGTAAAGGGGAAGGATGCTTTCTTAAATTTGAACATTCCGTCAAAACAAAAACTCTATTTAATTTTCATAATTTTAATTTTGAAATTTTAGTATTTAGTTTAGTTTAACTTCTATAATCTTACATCTTCATTTTATATAGCATTCACCTTAGTAGTTAATTTTTAAACTTCACATTTTACTTTTGTTTTTTGTTTTTTTTATAAAATAATTTCAAATGCTTACTTAAAGGATTTTCCAACTTCCTTGTGGGATTAATATTTATAAGTCCATTAGAGCCCTTTATTACTTGAGCGATATGTATACTTACGTTGATTTAAATGAGAATTTGACATTTTTAAAAGAATTTTAAGAGATAAACTATTTTAGTAAAAGGTATTTTTGTTGGGATTATATTACATATTTATTATATTTCTGTTGTGTGTAATTTTATAATATTAAAAAATAATTGTAAAATTTACACACTAAATTACCCGCCATCAATACCCTGCCCTGATTTTCACTCTATTTGAATAATCAAGAGTAGAATCCCATAGAAATGAAGAATGATTACAACCACATAATGCGATTGGGAGACATATGATTCAGAGAGTGGAATCATTTGTTGAATCTAGAGGTGGAAGAAGGGATAGACCCTCTACATCTGCTGTAGGTGCGTTTACTTCTCGATCTGCATCACTTGAAGGAATTATGGATCAACTCATGATTTAACAAATGGAAATAATTAATACTCAAACTCATTTGGGAGAGATAGGAGCAAGAAATGCTTATATTGATGAATATCAGCAGAGGAGAGTGCAACATGATATTTATTTTTAAATTGTTATGGTAAGACATCTTATGGGTGAACCTAATGTGAACTTTCCTGCTTGCCCCAGTTTCACTCCTTATGCTCCTATTCATAATGATGAAGAAGAAGAATTTGATGATGAGGAAGGTGATGAAGATTGATTTTTATGAGTTTAATTTAATTTATTTTTATGTTTGTTTTTTGTTTGTATTTGTAGTGTGATGTACTTTTATTTGGAACCTGTTGTAGTAGGAACTTTTATGTTGTGTTGTGAACTGATTATGTAATAGTAATTGCAAACTTTCAATTTTTCTGTATTGTTATTATTTTCAGTTTAGTTTTTCAATAATTGTATTTTCGTTTTTACTTCCAACCAAATTCTTTAGAATATATTATGTTTTATTTAATGCTTTAAAGCCTATATGTAGTTTTATAGTTAGTACCTGTAGTATACCAGAGTCAGTTTCATAGTCATAAATCCTCTACAGGTCAGTTTTTATTTTCATGCATTTATTGTTTTCTTTCACCTACTAAATTTTATACTAAAAATATTTTTAAAATCACTTAAAAACTTAAGTTTGAGGGAAATAAAAATTTATTTTGAAAAGAAGTAAACTAAATTTTATTTCTCCTTAATTAACTATATTTTTAAAATTAATTTAACATGGCCTGGGATATTTAGATTTAACTTTGACTATACTTCCATTTATAAATATTTTGGTAAATTTAAGTAAAATTTTTTAATAATGAAGATCAATTCTAAAGTTAAAGATATTTGGTATGATAGGCTAAGACTATGTTTTTTTTTATTTAAAGTAAGAAAATTTGTATGTTTGAAGTGTTATGAATTTTAGAGTTTCATTTAAGGAGAAAAGAATGAGACTTTGTGAAAAATCATAAACTAATATGAATTTATAAAGAGAGGAAAGGTATAGAGTTTTAATTTTAAAAAGAGAATAGTGTAGTTCAAAATTATTAAAGGCTATTCAGATATAGTAAACCTCACTTGGAAAAGAAAAAGAAAAAGAAAAAGAAAAAGAAAAGAAAGGATTGAAAAGATCCTAAAAGAAAAGAAAAAAAGAGAAAAAAAAGAGAAAAAGAAAACACAAAAGGAAAATACGTGAGGAGAAGCTTGAGGAGATACCTAATCAAAAATTGGCTTCACTTGCATAACCTTAAGGATGGAGCTTTATTACTTTTTCTAAACTTATATTGGAGTATTAGTAGCATTCCTAGTAATATTTTCATGAAGTTATTTTTTATATGAATGTTCTAAATGTCCTTAATATAAAAAAATGGAATTCTTCTTGAAATGAATAGAGATTCAGAGATCTTAAATTTGATTACTAAGTATTCCTAGACTTAAAATTTGAATCTAAGTTATTAAAGGGTTTTCTTAAATTTTGCTATTTTATTTATTAAATTAAATTATAGAAATTATAAGTAAATATCTATCCTAATTCATATGCTTTAATGTAATAAAACTGTCACTTAAGGACAAGTAACATTTAAGTTTGGGGAATTTTGATGCACCAAAAGATTATACTATTTTAAGTAAATATTTTATGCCTGATTTTGGTGATATTGCACTTTAAAGAAGGGTATTTTCATGTTTTTGTTGCAAGTATATCATTTTTTGGCATTTGGAGCAAAAATGACAAAATGGACGAAATTTGGAGCCAAAACAGCTAATTTTGGGATTCTGGCGCATGATGCGCCAGAATCTAGAGAGCTGGCGCATGATGCGCCAGATTAGCGCATGATACGCCAGAGACAACCTTTTAAAATTAAGGTGGGTCGAGACAAATTTTGGGCAAATTTCCAAACACACTTGTTCTACACACCTCTTGAAGTGATTCAATGCATTTAGACACTTTGGAAGATTCTATTGTGAAGGGATATGTCTCTTATATCAAATGACACATCTTTTGAATTCAAATAAGTTGACATTTGGAGGGAACTCTTGGAGAGAAGGTGGAATTCTTTTCAAGAGGAGGCGGCCAAAAATAGAAGAAGAAGACTACAAAGAGTTGAGAGGAGTTGGTGGGGGACGAGAGAGGGAGAGAGGGAAAGTTGGCGTGAGAGAGAGAGAGAGAAGGGGAGATTTTCTTCTAGGGTTTTAAGAGGAGAGGGAAGGTGAGAAATTTCTTCTTCATTACACTTCTAAGAGAGAATTGAGAGTGATTGTAAAGAGACAAAGGCTTGGAGAGAACTTCTAGGGATTTCCTTGGCAAGGATTGTGCGATAAGTTGTATTTTTATTTCCTTTATTTTGTAAAGTTGTTTTTTTATATGAAATTTATGTTTTGCTGTATCCTTCTCATGAATTTTGAATAGTCTTCTTTATCCTTCTACCTACTTTGAAATATGATTTTGTGAAGAATTGATTTTATTTTCTACGATTTTAAATGTTAATAATTTGTGATGATTTGAACCCCGATCTTCATTTACTTTTCGATATTGAAATCTTAAAACTTGTTGAGAAACATATGTTCAAAAAAAGGATATGATTTCTATAATATAGGGAGAATCATATATGATTTCATGGGAGAGTATGTCATCCATGGGATTGGGTGCAAATAAATAGAGAAATACACTTTGTTGGATGCAGAATTGAAGATTTTAAGGTGACATATTCAAATATCTAATTTGGTCCACTTGATTGGAAACTTATGCGAGATTGTTAGCCCTCAGGGAAGGGAGTAGTGGGAACTCTAGAGTGGCAGCCGGTATCTTCCCAGCCTAACCACGGAATGAGGGACCAATCTTTGGATTAGTCAATGTTCTTTATAAGACTCATAAGAGGATAAAAAATAGGATTGCTCCTATTTGACACAAAATAGTTTTTATATATTTTCAAATGATTTCAATTTTTTCACAATCCATACACTCATTGTAAAGGGTAAGGATGCTTTTTTAAATTTAAACTTTCCATCACAACAGAAACTTTGTTTAATTTTTGTAATTTTATTTTTGAAAGTTTAGTATTTAGTTTAGTTTAACTTCTGTAATCTTTCATCTGCTTTTTATATAGCAGTCACCTTAGTAATTAATATTCGAACTTCACACTTTATATTTGCTTTGTTATTTTTAAATTATAGAATAATTTCAAATGCTTACTTAAGGGATTTTCCAACTTCCTTGTGGGATTGATATCTAGGATTCCATTAAAGTCCTTCCTTACTTGAGTGATACGTATACTTGCTTTGATTTAAATGGGGATTTGAGAATTTTGAAAGAGTTTTAAAAATAAACTATTTGCATAAAAGGTATTTTTGTTGGGATTATACTGCATATTTATTACATATATGTCATGTGTAATTTTGTAATATGTAAAAATATTTGCAAAATTTACACTCTAAATTACCCTCCATCAAGTTTTTTTGGTTCCAAAAATAAGCATAAAATATGTACTTAAAATAATATATTATTTTGGAGTATCAGTTACATAAACCTAAGGGCATTCTTCTAAAAAACATGCACCATGAGGATTGGTAAATGTTGTTTTCTCTTCATCTTCAGGAGCCATTTGTATTTGGTGATAACTAGTATATCCATCCAAAAAATAAAATTATTTATGCCCAGTTAGTCTATCCAGCATTTGATTTCTAAAGGATAGTAGAAAATGATATTTCCTCGTGACAATATTTAATTTTCTATAATTAATGCATATTTGCCATCTTGTGACATGTCTTGTTGGTATTAACACATTATGTTCATTCAAAGTCATAGTCACTCCTCCTTTCTTAGAAACACAATGAATCGGACTAACCCATGCACTATCCGAAATAGAGTAGATAATTTCAGCATCTAACCACTTTAGAATTTTTTTCTTAATCATAATAGGATTCAATATCCTTTGAGAATCAATCATGAGTTTGCAGTTCTCTTCCATATGAATTCTATGCAGACAAATTGAAGGACCGATTCCTTTTAGATCAGCAATTTTCCATCCAAAAGCTTTCTTATAACTTTTCAAAGTTTTCATCAAATTTTCTTCTTCTTCTTTAGTTAAATTTGAGGAATCACCTAAAAAGGCAAACTTCAAATGTTCAGGAAGCAACTTCAACTCAAGCTCAGGAGGTTTCTCAATTGATGGAGAAAAAGTAGTATCTTTTTTTGTCATGTCCAAAACTTCAAAACTTTCTTGAACATCATTTGAATCTTCCTTATATAAATCTTCATATTGATCTAATTTCTCTTCTTATTTGTGTTCCAACTCATTCAATTCATATTTCTCTTCATGCGTTGCTTTGAAATGATATTCACTTAAGTATCTTATAACATCCATTCTTTAACATTCATCATCTTTACCTTTTGCAGGGCATTTCATTGATTTGGAAATATTAAATGTAATTGTTTGATCAATGACTTGCATATTTAATTATCCTTTCTGCACATCTATCATTGCTCTTCCTGTGGCTACGAAAGGTCTCCCCAAAATGATAGGTATCTCTTTACCTTCCTCCATATATAACATAATGAAGTCAACAAGAAAGATAAATTGATCAACTTTCATTAAGACATCTTCTATAACTTCTTTAGGATATGTGATTGAATGATCTACTAACTGCAGAATTACAGTAATAGGGGTTATTTCTTCTAATCTCAATCTTTTAAAAATTGATAATGGCATAAGGTTGATGCTTGCTCCTCACATAAAGCTTTTTCATAAAATATGTCTCCTATTACACATGGAATTGTAAAGCTTCCAGGTTCTTTAAGCTTTTCAGGAAGCTTTTTCTGAATTATAGTATTGCACTCCTCACTAAGTGCAACTGTCTCATTATCTTCAAACTTCCTTTTCTTATTAAGAATATCCTTCATAAATTTTACATAGCTTAGCATTTGTTCTAGAGCTTCTGCAAATGGAATATAAATTGTAAGCTTTTTAAAAATTTTCAAAAACTTTGAAAATTGCCTATCTAACTTTTGTGTCAAAGCCTTTGAGGAAATGGAGCTGGTGGTCTTTCAAATTAAATTTAAGTGGAGAATTAGGTTTCTCTAAAGCTTTTGGTGTGGGTCGTCTTTTGGTTCTTCAATCTTTTCTCTCTCTACTTCAGTCTCTTTTTGAACTCTCCCTTCCAATTCTCTTCCGCTTCTGAGTTGAAAGGCTTTTACTTGCTCTTTATTCTGGTCTTTTGGATATACTTCTGTATAACTGGAGAGTGTTCCTTGGGATCTAATACTTAATGAATTTGTTATTTTTCCCAATTGATTCTCAATATTTCTAATTATAGCTCCTTGACTTTGTAATTGACTTCCCATTTGTAACACCACTTCTTCTACAGACAACTTCTTCTCCTTAAATTATGGACTGCTATTAAAACCTAGAGAATAAGTAGGTCTATAATTGTTATTCCTTTGGTTGTTCCAGTTCCTCAATGGGTTTACTTGATTGTTCCCCCATTGCTGATTACTAACACCAGAAGTATTAATCCAGTTAAAGTTAGGATGGTTTTTCCAACCTGGGATATAATAGTTTGAATATTGGTTATTCTGTTTGTTGTTTATGACATTCAAAGTCTCTAATGATGCTTGAGAATCTACCATTTAACCTAATGAATTCTCTTCAATCATGGAACCTTGTTAAGAAAAATTTATTCCAATTTGATATAACTTCCTTAAAAATGCTGCAACTTCATTCGCTAGCTTGGCAAAAGCATCAGTTTCATTAATATTGGCTACTTTCTTAACACTTAACCTTTTATAAGGCCATTGAAAATTTTTCTAGCCATTTCTTCAATTAAAGCATAAGCATCATGAAATGGTTTTGACATCAATGAACCAATAGCTGTGGCATTGAAATAGATCTAAGAGATCTAACTAATTCATTGTAAAATGTTTGAATTATTAACCAACCTGGTATAGTATGGTGTTGACACTTTCTTAAGAGTTCTTTAAATCATTCTCGTGCATCATAAATATATTCCCCATCAAACTGACAAAAAGATGTAATATCATTTCTAAGCTTTGCAGTTTTTTATGGTGGAAAATATTTAACAAGGAATTTCTGTGCTAAGTCACTCCAAGTTCTGATAGATCCAGGTGAACATGAATATAATTATGTCTTAGCTTTATCTCTCAGTGAGAAAGGAAATAATCTAAGTCTTATAGCATCATCTGATACACCATCATATTTAAATGTAGCACACAATTCTAGAAAATTGTCATCATCTGATACACCATCATATTTAAATGTAGCACACAATTCTAGAAAATTGACAAGATGTTATCATCTGATACACCATCATATTTAAATGTAGCACACAATTCTAGAAAATTGGCAAGATGTATGATCTTCAGTTCGTGCTCCCCCAAACTGATTTTTTGATACCATTTGGATAATATCAGGTTTAAGTTCAAATAAATTATCCATTACAGTGGATTTTGAATAATACAATGAAGTTCATCCACCGTAGGGTTTTGAATATTACAATGTAATTTTGAACTTTATCCCAACTTTCTAAATATATTTAAATGCAATGTATGCGATCATATGTTTAATATTGTTAATAGTTATTCTTAATTTGCAACAAAGTTAATAAATTGATCCAAATCAAAAGCAAAGTATATTTTCCACTATGAAACAAATAAGAATACAATTATAACATTTAAATATGAGATACTACATAAGTATATGTATCGTTATAAAGTAATATAGGACTTTTTAGTTAAGCCCCGAATATCGAACCCATAGGGAGATTAGCAATATAAACTTTAGAAAACTAGAAATTTTAGAAATTTTAGATGAAAAAAATCTATTTAGCAAAATATTCTTACTTAATCTTAAGATGCTAAAATAGGAATGAAAATTCAATTCTTTTTGTAATTTTTTGTTTATGAAAATAAAGTAAGCAACAAATTAACTTAACTAAAGATTAGCAAGATGAAGACAACACAAGTAAAATATGTTTTCCTTATCATGAATTAGTAATAAGTCTGTTGTGAAAGTGTTCTAAATGTCTTGTGCCAAATGAGAGCAATAATATTGTTTACCCTTGCTAGAGATGCTATAAAGAACATTGGCTAATCTATAGTTTGAATAGCCTTGAAGACCGGTTAGGTAGGGAAGATACTAGCTCTCACTGTAGAGTTCCCTCTTCTCCATCCCCCTGTGGGCAAACATCTTGTATCAAATCCTAAAATTATAAATCAAATTGGGGGCTTTAGCCTGTCACTCTACAGTCCTCTAATTTTACACCCTTGAAAAGTTTATTTCTCTATTTTTTTTGCAATGAATCCCATGAACTACATTCTCATTCATGAAATCAATATGTGATTCTAACAATTTATTTATTGAGACAATACCATCTTGGATCTTACATATTCTCACAATATGTATTAACATTTATATTTTCCTAAATCAAGAAGTAAATGAAGTGCAAGGTTTCAAATCATCACAACTTCTTCCAACATTGAAGCCTAAGCCTAATACTTCACACAACATCCTTTCAACACTTAGTCACTTATCATTTTAAGGCAAAAGATAAAGAAAACTACTCATAATCCATGGAGAAAACACAACCACACATGAGCTTAAAAGTGGAAATCATACACACAAATAAGAAGTATAAATTAAAACCAAGTGTAGTCACAAAGATTAATACTTATCTCAAATCCTCTCCATCAAATGTCCTGAAGTTCGTTTGAATTATCTTCCTTCACTCACAATACAAACTAAACACTCAAAATAAAATAAAACGAAAGTGGAAGGGGCAGCGGTGATGGGCAGCAACAGCGGCGTACTTCGATGAGTGATGGCTGTAGATTTTGTGGGTGGCTAGCCTCTTCTCTTGATAATCCAAGTCTTCTTTAATAAAAATACAAGAGGTGCCTTGGTGTTTCCTCAAAAAGGTGTCTTCATTCAATGAATCTTCTAGAAGTTGCCTCCTCAAAAGTAAATTAATGAATTTTCATGTCCATGGGATATTTCCTATGTTTTTACTAAGGGTTGCTTCAAAACTCTATTAAAAAATTTGTCTAAATTCAATGAATCATCAAATAACTACTTGTGGCGCTTAAGCGCGGGGTACCTCACACTTAACTCCTCCATCGGTCTTGGGCGCTTTGGCACCCCAATTCAGATTTGTACATTTCTCTATTTTTGCTCCAAATTTTACCATTTTCACTTCTTTTAGCATTTTTCATCCATTGATTATATCAGAAAGAAAAAAACACAAATACCTTTCATTAAAATGCAATATCTCAAGCATTGGTATAAAAATGTGTATAAAATGCTTTATATTTTAGGTGTATCAGGGAGTCAAATCATATATATGGACACTCATAAATATAATAAAAAGGGAAAGTATGTGATGATTTACATCATAACTTTTGCTTGCAAGTTCTTCTTAACTCCTCCATCGGTCATGACTCAGATATGTTGCATGTAGATAGCTTTTTGTGCTAACATACTTTCAAGAAAATTAAGTCCTTTTTATTTTCTTATATACCTTTTAGAGTCCTTAAGAGAGTCTTGTAGTGGTAATAAGATAGTGCACGGGTTCTTTGGCATTTTAGCATGGGAACCATATTTTGGGGAACCAGAAGTAGATGCTCGTGTCTCGTATCTTAATTTTGATGTTATTGGATAACATTAGGACCACACACATATACATGGATATTAATTGCTATTTTTCTTTCCTAGGATATTTTTTCGACCAAGAGGCACTACCATTTTCTTATTATTTTTATGTGGATTGTTTTCATGCTTTCATTTGCATGTTTGTATGCTTAAAATGAATTTCATTATTTCTTTTTGTAGTTTTTCTAGGAATCATGAACGCAATATAGGTTCTTTAGGATTTCAAATTCAAAATTTTCTACAAAATTCTTATAAAATATTCAAGATAATAAAAATTTTAGGATTATAATATTTAGTAATTTAAAATTCACATTTTTACTTTTCTGCATGGCATTTAAGCCTGATTTTTAATGGGTTTCATGCATGGTATTACATGTCTCGAGGAGAAGCCTCTATTCTTCTCCAATGATTGATCTGACATAGATTTCTACTTTGGTGGTTTTCTAGTATGTTTAGGGTGTTAGAAGACATCTGACCCAATCGGGTGAGAGTCCTTTTCTAGGAGTGTTTCCAACTTTGTAGCTGAACTTACCATTCTCTTCTTTTCATGTAACATCTCTACCATTTATTTAGTGGGTATAAGTTCCACCTCTTTGGGCTCTACCTTATAGTTATAGGATAGAGTTTCCTTTCTTTGACCTTAGGGCTGTCAAGAATCCCTAGGATGATGCAATGCATGTATTACTAATGAGGAGTGACCGATTATGTTGGGTTGACAACCTTCACAACCAAGTATACTTAAGGTCCTAGTAGTTTGGGATGACTAGTCCATGGTACACCGACTCAACTACCTCTACCTTTTAGGATTAGACTAGTTCATTGATATCATCTTGTTGGCCTGATTACCAATGAGCACTCGCTCGTTTAGGATACAATCATTCACCCTCTGCCCTTATAAAACAATAAGCTTTGACATATATGGATATCCCCGTCGTGATGATTTTGGCTATTTCATAGGCTCTAATGTCGATGAGCCTCTACTAATTTAGGATGTGAGAGTCTCACTCTCTGCCTTGTGGCTTAGCAAGAGCTTTGATGCTTCAAGGCATTCCAATTTAAAATAAGCATCTTTTGATGGATTATTCTCTAGGTTCATGATTTTACAGGCAAAATACCTTTTATTGAGATCATTCCTTGGTATCCTCATGGATGTAATTAACAGGAGGGATATGTTTCTATAGGAGACTCTTGATCCTAGAATAAAAATATTCTTTTTTGTTCTCTGATTATGGGTGGTTTAAATAGAGATTCTCTTCATGGATTTTGTGTTTTGAGGTACTTTGATACGATCATATTAGAACCTATATTCTTGACCCATTAAACGAGGATTACCCATGTAAAATCTTTCACTTGTTTTTTTTTTTATTTCTTTGCCTATTTGTTGATGTATATCCTTCTTTTTTGAATCCTCTCCTCTTCAAATCATTGATATCATCCAAGAAACATTTATTCTAATAAGGGAATTACATGATGACATGTAAATAAATAAACTAGGAAATTTGAGTCTTCAAACAGAACCAAGAGAACAACCATGAAGCTTAAGAATTAAGAAAAGAGATCGACCGACCATTGAATAGCCAACCACCAGAGGAAGACAATAAATTTCATGATTGAAAGAAAGAAAGAACCAATAGAAAGAACGCGACGAAATATTCAAAGAAGGGTTTTCTGAACACTCAGGCTTATTCATAAAAAAAATAAGAGAAAGTTCAACCAACATAGGGGAAACAATGACATTGATTACTTGAAATCATAGAAAGGAAGTAATTCAAACACACTAATTAAGATTGAAAAGTTTAAATTTTTATTTCAATAATAAAAATTATTTACATCTACCGCTCAGCGTCTCTTAAGAAAATAATTTTTAAAATTAACAGCAATAGCTTCAGTCGAGACATACCCTTACCTGAGCAGCCATTTGTACAAAAGTTTGACCCTCATATTCTAAACATATCTACTATATTTATTTCAATTTGATTCTAGATGGTGGAAGATGTCTCCCTGAAGGTTGGCAAATCCACCATATAAATGTGACTTTTTTATAGAGGGTTTCCTTCCAAGCACACATTGTGGCCATCTCCTCCACCATATTATCCAAATTGTGCACCCACTTGGCCAAAAGAAGCATCTCCCAGCACGACAAAATCTAGTTTCTTGAAAGAGCTAATCTTCTATCCCATGCAACTAGCATCTTTCTTGAGCTAAAGGATTTTGGTCATTTGGCCACTTTTGCATAGGCCTCCCCTTGAAGACTCAAGTAAAACTCGACCTTATGTGAGGCACTCTCTGCTGACCCACAATTCATAACAGCCATAATAACTATATTAGCACCAACTACTATTAAAAAGGAGATGATGTAACAACTTCACTGAGCGGGTCATCTGCATCAAAATATAATATAAAGTAGGATTGAAAAAAAGAAAATCCACACAAAAAATATCCTTCATACCGAAGATCCTTTTCCACTTTGAAGGGGTGAAAGAGAACCCTTCCTCATCACTTAAACGTTCTTCAATGGTGGAAGAAGGTAGGTTAAGCCTTGATTTCCAGAAAGCATCAAGGCATCAACAACTTATCACATAGTTCTCAAGGAGCTACTTTTGGCTCCTTAAATGATGCAAATTTGCCTGTGGCTCCTTGCTATGTTCCTAATGGTAGAGTTTGAACGTGAGCCAATAGATCAATCAGCGGTTCCATTGGACATCTAATTTTTCACACTTGAAATGCTTTTCATAGTGAACTTTCTCCATAAGGGAACCCTCTTTGAAGTGGTTTTGATCCGCTCGCTTACTAGGGGGATTTATGAATGAGTAGATGACCACACCTTATCCTCCAGATTAGGTGTGCCAACACATTCTACCTCTGTTCCCCTTCTAGTCGGAGGTCAGTATCCCCCTATAGATCTTAGAAAGCCATCCATTATGTTCCTTTATTGTATGTTCCACCCTTAGGGAGTGACTCATTAATCATGTTATCGATCAAAGTTCAGATAGACACAACCAAGAATTTGGAGGAAGATAGAGACACATGCTCCTCACTCAACATTTATAGGAATCACAGGCACATAATACAATGACAGTTCAATTATCACATTTTAAAGTAATCATAAATATTGCTCACATTTTTTCATTAATTTTTCTTGTTCTTACTGGAGTGTAACTATCAAGAAATAAAAGAATCGGAGAACTAAATATGCACACAAGAAATATATCATCATGAATCTTGAGGAAATCTAAAGGACAAATAGAAGCATGGTCAAATGTGACAGAAAAAGGATCAAAGAACACATTACGTGAGCCACCAAGGTCCATTACCTCAAGGTTCCCTTGAAGTCGTGTTTCAAGCTGATCGAACGAAAGATTCCTAGGTCAAAGATCAGAACCTGTCTAATTAAGAGAAGGTAATGACCTTATTCTCACGGAAACAAAAAAGTCATCTTTGAGGAACCCATATAGACATGTCAAGTGAATTAAATTGTTCATCACGACATCTATATGAGCTCCTCGACGGTTCCTCATTGAAAGGGGTGGGCTATCTATCTGTTATGATGATTCATCCCCTGCTCGACAGTCTACTCCCATCCTAGTGATAAAATATCACACAATACCACACAATAACAAGGTCCATTACCGCAAGTAGATAATTGTGTACTTCATGCACCCCCTTATCTATAAATACGGGGGCATTTTTTCCAGTAAAGGGCTGAAACATTGGGAATTAAATCTCTAAAAATTCTCCTCTAATTTGCTCTTTCTCTCTCTCTCTTACACATACACATAATTCTATGTTCTATGTGTTGAGTGTGATTCAAAGGACAATCTAGGAATACCATTATTAATATCTAATCAATACATATGTATGTACATGTTGATTAGATATACATATATATATGTAATATATATATATATATAAGGCTCTAATGTCGATGAGCCTCTACTAATTTAGGATGTGAGAGTCNTGTTACTGTCGTGGGGATTTGATGTTATTTTCGTAGTATCACAGTATTATTCATGTCACAGTATCATAATGTAACGTTACGGACGCGGGATTTGGTGTATTGTGGTAGTATCGCAGTGTTATTAAGGTAATGTTGGATCTGCTGAATTGATTTTATTTTAGGAGGCCAGTAACATAGCTTAACGGCATTTAAAAGTATTATTATGTTATTATTATCTTGTTATTTATGTATTGTAACATTGTATTTATGATGTTTAAATCTGCAGTCACCCAAGACAAAAAAATTACTTAATGCAGTTGTCCACAACGAGAATGAAGCATATGAACAGTATTGTTTATATGCACACCATATTGGATTTACTGTGCAAAAGGAACACAGTGGTTTGTGGCTGAAATTCAAAGAAGCTGAAGACAAAGGACTTTGTTTGTGGCAAGTTTGGTTTCAAGAAAGAGTTGAAGGACACTATCACTGTGAGGTTCAAAAGAGCGGACACAAGGACTGGTTGTCCAGCAATGATCCGATACTTCGTTGATTTAGATGGAAACTGATCGGTAAAGAAATTCATAGAAAGTCACAACCATCCGTTGGCGGAGGACGGTGACAAGCATCTACTGCGTTCCAGCAGAAAGATGTGTGATATCAATGCTGATATCCTCAGAACAATGACAAAATCAGGGATTAGAACCAGCGATGCATTCAGATTCCTCGCAAATGAGGTTGGAGGAGTGGAGAATCTTGATTGCACGAAGAGGGATGCATATAATTTCATACAAAGAGTGATAAGAGTTTAAATTGAATTAGGGGATGCTAATTCTCTCACATAATTGTTCACTACCCGACAAGCAGATGATCCAATGTTTGCGTGGGACTTCCAAATTGATGAGGCAGGATGTTTGGTGAATTTTTTATGGTGCGTCGGTATGTCCAGGATTGATTATGACTATTTTGAGGATGTAATAATATTTGATATAAGTTATAGACTGAATAAATACAATTTATGTTGTGCTTTGATTGTCGATGTGAACCATCACTGACAAAATGTTCTATTTGGTGTTGGTTTTTTGTCAGATGAAACAATTGAATCATTCAAGTGGTTATTCAAAGCTTTTATCTGTATAATGGATAACAAGCATCCGATAACAATATTCACTGACTAGGACCAAGCAATGTCTAAAGCCATTGAAGAGTGTCTTCCGTAAACCAGACATAGATTATGTCAATGACACATCAACAAGAAGTTATCTTCAAAAGTCCGTTGCGGCGTGGGTAGCAAGAGAGTCAATGATCTTTTTTATAAATGCTTGAGCAAATGTGACTCTGAGGAGGAGTTTGAAGAAACTTGGGGTGAAATGATCGAGAAAGGAAAACTACACGAGAATGTTTGGTTGGATGAATTGTATAATATTAGGCATAAGTGGTCAACCACCTTCAACAAAGAAATTTTTGGAATGAGGATCCTATCAACGCAAAGAAGTGAGTCCACGAATAAGATTTGCCATGATGTCTCCAAGGCAACAAGCATCCTAACCGAATGTTTTTTAGGTCTTGAAAATGTTATCAAGGATTGGAGAAGAAATGAAAATGATGAAGACTTTAAATGCCAGCAGTCTACAATTTCTCCCACCGTTAAAAGCAGTCCAGTGTTGAGACAAGTTTCTACACTTTACACTAGGAAGTTATACTCAATATTTGAAGCAAAATTTCTACATGGCTTGTGTGGGCTTGCTGTGGAGTGTTGCAGTCTACGGATTCAGAATTTCATATCCAAACTCTCGATAATAAGGATAGAGCCAAGCCCTGGATTGTTAAAGTGGACAGTTGTAATTCTGATATTACGCGTAGTTGTAAAAAATTTGAAATGATAGGTTTATTATGTGCTCACGCTCTAAGGGTTCTGCAACACAAAAATATTACAAAAAAATCCCTGATAAATATATTTTACTTTGGTGGACTATTAATGAGAAAAGGGACATGTATAACAGTTATAGTTTTGCAAATCACAGAGTTTCTGAAATGTTGCCACTACAAGTGGACTCATCTATCTCAACCACATTCATAAATTTGCATACCAGATCGGCACCATATCATGAGGCCATGAACTTGCAGAGAAGCTAGTGTTGGAGGGATTTAACAAAACTAAAATTGATGTCAAAGCCGCTATGAGTGGATGAGACCATCCTGAAAAGTCAAAATCGAAGAAGAAGAAGAAGACACCCAGTAAAGAGCGAAATGTGAATGATCCCACGAAGATGCAGCCAAAAGGAATATCCAATGTAAGGCTAAAAGGGTACTGGGAAAAAAACAAGAGATGCAAAAGTAAATGTTACCTAAAGTTTCAAGTTCTGTATTTTTTTGTATATAAAAGATGACTCACTAACAGGTAGTATTATATACAGGAAAACAGAAAGATAATGTTTCAAGCCATGATAGCATTCCAGAATGCGATCTAGATTTATTTTCAATGACGGATCACTTTACTCAGGTTGCAGAATAGATCCTTCTGAAATTTTGTCTGCTCGATTTAGACTTCTTTCCTGATATTACTCATTAATATTATCAATGTACAGGAATTTTCTCAAACACAACAACTAGAAGCATATACGAGCATATTGATAGGCATACATGATAATATATAGAGTACTTATTGTTAAAATTGTTGTATTATTGTTGTTTAAGTTGAAACAGACATTTGTTGTACTGTGTTTATATTTACGAGTTATTATGGAGGCATATTCCTATAATATAGATCACGTTCTACGATTTACATGAACCAGCAGTCGTGAGATAGAATAATAAAACACGAACAACACAATAAAATTCCCAAAATACAACCGACGCGGTTTCCTTAAGACAGGTTTATTTCTGCTGATCCGTCTGGTTTCATTGGAATATTTGGCGGCACATTTCAATAAAAATAGCAGTCGTTAGACACGGCAGAATAATAAAACCCAAACAACACTGTAAAAATACAAAAATACAACCGCCGCGGTTTCCTTAAGACAGGTTTATTTCTGTTGATCTGCCTGGTTTCATTGGAATATTTGGCGGCATATTCCAATAAAGCCAGCAGTCGTGAGATACGGCAGAATAATAAAACCCGAACAACACCGTAAAAATACCAAAATACAACCACCACGGTTTCCTTAAGATAGGTTTATTTCTGCCGATCCGCCTAGTTTCATTGGAATCTTTGGCGGCACATTCCAATAAAACAAGCAGTCGTGAGACATGACAGAATAATAAAACCCGAACAACACCACAAAAATACCAAAATACAACCGCCGCGGTTTCCTTAAGACAGGTTTGTTCCTGCAGATCCGCCTGGTTTCATTGGAATCCTTAGCAGCATATTCCAATAAAACTAGCTGTCATGAGACAAGACAGAATAATAAAACCCAAATAACACCCTAAAATTACCAAAATACAACCGCCGCAGTTTCCTTAAGACAGGTTTATTTCTGCCAATCCATCTGGTTTAATTGGAATATTTAGCGGTATATTCCAATAAAACCAGCAGTCATGAGACACGACAGAATAATAAAACTCGAACAACATCGTAAAATTACCAAAATACAACCGCCGCGGTTTCCTTAAGACAGGTTTATTTCAGCGGATCGTCATATGCTTTAAACGAATACAAATTGAACATGACCACGATGAAACCATAATACATCCACCGCTCGTCAAAAATGACATAAAAATAAAACCTGAACAACACCATAGAAATACAACCACCACGGCATATTCCAATAAAATGTGAAGACGACCATGAAGATACTAAAATACAACTATACAAATACTCCACAAAATAAAAAATCTTTGAATACTACAAAGGTAAAACCACAATATATTACAACAAAATGAATACTGAAGAGGTAAAACCACACTGTATCGACAAATCTATACAACGAAACCTGCAAAAGAATTTTCATCCAACTGCGAGAGAAGCTTTGTATCCAATAAAACGTTGAGACGACCGTGAATATACAAAAATACAACCACACTGATACTCCACAAAATAAAAATGTATGAATACTGCAAAGGTAAAACCACAATATATTACAACAAAATGAATACTGCAAAGGTAAAGCCACACTGAAATGATAAATCTATACAATGAAACCTGCAAAATAATTTTCATCCAACTGCAACACAACCAAAGCTATAAAATTAATAACAATAAAGTCCAGACATGAGCTCAGACTTTTTTAACAGAGGTGATCCATCTGCAGATTTCATATGCCAATTCACCCCAAAATCTTGTCATTTCATCCTGCCACCGCAGCTCTTTGCTCCAATCTATTGGGTTAGCTTCAATGAGTTTTTCAATGTATTTGCAGACAAACATGCCGCAGTCAATGCTATTACTTTGAGTTGGTACACCCTTAACCATTGTCAACCCTTATGATCTGGGTCTCCTCGTACCAAAACATAGTCTGGAATCTACTGCAAAAATTGTTATCTACGAAAGGTGGGAGGACCATATGTTATGGAATGACAAATTTAATATGATATTGACATATTATACAGTTTATGACTTACAACGCGCTCGCATGCTGCCTTATTCATTTTGTTTGGTAATGAATCGTATATTTTCCATTTCTTATCCTTCAGGTCAGCAATCAGCAATATCCAATGTTGATTTTGAACAATGGGAAACAATATAATCTCAGCATCTTTCACAACTTCCTTCGTAATGTGGTGCACAAACCTTAAGTTGGCACCACCTTCCATTTTCGGATATGCCTGCAAGAATTGACACACTTTAAGATAATCATCAACTTCATAAAAAATCTTATGACGATCATTATTTTATTTTATACATAGTATAAAGAGGAAATGTATATGTATAGCCAAAACGATGTTGGATTTTGGGTCTTCCTCCCATGTAGAATTAGGGCTAATGCATCCATCTGGTCATTCCTAATCCATCCATTGCAGAGTACATCATCCATCATACCCCAATCAATATATATTGAACTATCTCTTAAGTGGACAATAAAGTCATTCTTGAAGGGTAAAAATAATACATATATAACATCACATTAATAAACTTGTTATGGAACCACCTATTGATTACAACTTACTTTACAGGGTATTGTGACAAGCACTGATCAATACATGTATGCATTTCTATAGAGATCAATGCTTGCCCTAGGAAATCAATGTATCTCTCGGTCACTGAAGACTACACATAAACAAAGCAATCAACAAAATCAATTGAAATAAACTACATATAAGAAATTGATCCAAATTAGGTAAGAAATACTGATGTTGCAGATACGTCCACTACATGAGCAGAGGGAGGTACATATACTACTAATTGCAATGATGTTTCAGGTATTGGAGGGGTGGCAGCAATATTAGCCAGTTTGGGGGTGGCAGCAGTAGCAGCAACTGGCTGATCTAAGGTTGCAGTATCAAGTATTTGCTCGACAATCTCTGAAATTTGTACATGTGTTTTCTTTAGAGAGCCAGTACTGTCCTCATCAGTCTTTGTTTCCTCGGCAGATAAAATCTTCTCAGCAACCTCTGTTATTTTCCTCCGCTTATATTCAAAAGGTGTGAAAGGGGAGCTCACAACCTTCTTCCTATGACTGCGTCGGCCCTTATGCAATAAACTTGTAATCAACTGGGTGGGGGCTGGGCAGGTTCCTCAGCATCGTATGGTATTCCAGCAAGAGCAGAGGGGGGCTGGGAAAATTCCTCATCAACATGAGTAGTTATAATAATAAGGGAGGGAGGCTGTGGAGAATGCTCTTCAGCATGTTGGATTCCAGCAGATACAAGAGGGGAGGGGGGCTGGGCAGATTCTCTTCAGCATCTGTGACTACAACAGGAGGGGATGGGGATGGGAAAATTCCTCATAAGCTTGTGGGATTATAACAGGAGATGAGGGGGACTGGGCATATGCTTCTTCTTCTAGTTTTATGCCAACGTCAGCATTGTCATTTTCATGTTTTTTCATTTTATTATGTAATTTCAACATCTGGTCTTGCAGACCCGAAACTCCAACAGTAATTGTATTTAGAGTCCCTCGGAACTCCTTGAACCATTTCTCCTATCCTTTGATAAGATCAATCAGAGATTCCAGGTTCTTGTTCATTACATTGAAAATTGGTACTGGGGCTCTTTCCCCTTCAACAACCAGCCCCATATCAAATGCTACAGGAGGGTCTGCTCTAATCTCAGGCTGACGAATTTCAGAAACATCAGGAAGTCCCTCATCTCGATTGGCCTGAAAATTTTGTTCCTCCTCTTGTAGGCCCAAGAATTTATCATTGACCTACAAGACCATTCAGGTAACAGAAACCTTAAGTACTATTCTAAAAATAAGTTATTCAACAACAGCATAAATGACTTGCCTGTTCAATGGTGAGCCTCTTAAAGGCCACATCTATTGCGAGGAGTTCAAGCTAACAGTTGTTGGCCATCTCAACATCCTCGGTCTGACATCAGCATTGACAGGAGTTACCACAGAAGTATACTAAAAAAACCAGAGCTGCATAAAAGATAGCAATATTGAGCATAAAAGATTATTAATAAACATTACCCATGTTCAGGTTCTACAATTTGCTGACCGTAAGAAAATAAAGAAACCCATTTATGTATCCAATTGACTTGTTCCTCAATAATTTGATGGCCACTGAATTAATTTGTTCTATAAGAAAATCATAGAGCGCAGCAGGCCAATTAAATGAGACAAATGTCTGTATGTTCTCCCCAAAGTTGTTAAATCCTTCGGGTACACTAAAATTGCTCGAGCAAAAGAATAGATTAGATAACAAAAATTTTATAAACAATTTAGCAAAAGGGGTAGAAGACCCCCTCTTGCGAAGTTCAAGAGATTGTTCCTCATCTGCTTGGCATCTACGCCACAAGACAGACGTTTGCTCCACTTTGACACTGCACCTCTGTTTGGCATGCCAATTAGCAGGGCAACTTCATCGGGTAACAGCCGCAACTCCTTCCCTCCAATTTTGAAAACCATTTTATCTTGCTGCCAACATTGCAAGATCTGTAGTGTCAAAACATTCTCTTGAGGATATGGAGGGAGGTCAAAAAACTGTACAACATTCATTGCTCTTAGCTCGTTTCTAGTATCCTCGGATATTGAATGCCTCACTTTATCCAGGGCATCTCTGACCACAGATGGTCGGCATCTACAGCTCATTGAACGTGGGTTAACAAACTTATAAAAAATAAGACAATTCAACAAATATCAGATGTTTTACTGTGTGGTTGTATTGTTGTGTTATTACGGTATTATTGTGGTAATATTTTGATGGTATTATTCTTGTAGTACTACGGTACTTTTAAGGTAATATTGTGGTTATATCTCGGTGATATTATTAACGTACGACTACGGTTTCCGGTGTGGTTGTATTATTGTGTTATTATGGTATTTTTGTCTTAATATTTCGATGATATTATTCTTGTAATACTATGGTAATTTTACGGTAATATTAGGGTTTTATTTGACTTAATGACATTATTAAGGTTTTATTTGACATTATTATTTAGTATAAGCCAAGTTTTGTATACGAAAATAACATTTTTTTAAAGGAACTGCATTTTATCACCGCAATAATCACTATTAACTAGAAGAACCATAGTATTATAAGATGAAAAAACAACCAAGAAATCCTAATAAACCCTATGTAATAAATAACTGCAGTTTATCACGGTATTGTTTAGAAATGCATTTCAAAGAAGAACTGTATTTAGAAGAAGAAAAAACAACCAAAAAAACAAAATATACCTTGCGGAACCCTCTTCAGCAACCTTCTTTTTACGATCACTGGTTTTTTTCTTCGACTGCATTCTTGAAGGCTCACCTTCGGTTTCCATTGGTAATGGCTCCTAGGATTTGACTGTCATCGGGTTCTCTTCGATTTCCATCTCAGAAGGCTCAACTTCCATCTTGATCAACTGTACTCTAGCGATGAACTGAGGAATGTACTTCGACTGGCGAACGAACAAAGACTCGAAACCCTAAACAAATGGCGAATGACAAAAGTAGTCGTGCGTCTATCGGTTTTTCTCCGGAGTTCTTTTTCGATAGACGTTTCGTATTCTGTTCTTTCAATTAATTAGGTAACTATCGGGCGAGAGTACAGCCGAGTCCCACGTGATATAAATTAATAAAATTTCAAAGAACCCTCAAATGTTACCATAATACAACCATACTGATACTCCACTAAATTAAAACATAATAAAGCAACATTAAAACTACGGTAACACTGCAGGGCAAAAAAAAATTTACGTCGGAAGTAACCACATTAATACAACCACAATAAGACTCGAATAATACCACAATACAACCATAATAATACATCACCTCGATGTTGATAAATAGATAAGTTAATAATACGCCAATCACTCTGCAATAAAACAATATACTACATAACAAATAATAGATAAATAATACTCGAATAAATCACTAATAATACCACAATATTACAACATGTCGAATAAGCATAACGATACATATAACAATAACCACCGTTTAATACATAGTATGCGGCAAAGGGAGGACCAGGCCGTTGGCATGTAGTTTTTATTCTTGATTGATAGGCAGTC
>JXCR01129692.1:38648-71631 GCA_002079205.1 Phalaenopsis hybrid cultivar
ATATATATATATATATATATATATATATGTATATATATATGTATATATATGTGTGTGTATGCATGTATGTATGTATATGTGTGTGTATGTATGTAGGTATATGTGTGTGTGTGTGTGTTTTGCTCGCATCATAATTAAATAATGTATACAAGCTAATTATTTAGTATTAATTAATTTAAGGTATGGTATCTTATCTAAATAATGTTTTAGTAAAAAAGAATAAGAAGAATTAGCTAAACGGCTTATTAGGTTTTTCAAATTTGGTTGCGCTGAGTTTTGCTAACTTTCTTCAGGAGTCTTTTTCAGTGTTGTGACAAGCTTCTCCATATTCAATTGTTGACTTTTTTCCGTTTTTTATCTAAATATTAATTAGCTAAGGTATTAAATTTAAAATTATTAAATACTAAATATTAATATTAATAGTTGATGTAATATAATAAATTAAATGTTGTTGGCATAAATATGAAAATTTGAATGTGAGACATATAAATATATAAATATTTTGTGTTATGTACGTAAATGCCCCCTTTTTCACCAAGCGTGAAGTTATAATTTATAAAATTTAAAAGCTTCTCTTCACTTTTGGGTTGCTTATGGCCGCGTGTGAGAGCGCCGTGACATCTGATCTTAATAAAGCCGGTAAATATCCCGGCGGAGTGACTCCAATTTATGAAAAAATAGCATCGTATTACTTGCGGAGTCTAATGAAATCACGTCATGTGGAGGTGATAAAAAAAAAATCAGCCCAATAATATTGAGAATATTCCTCCCGTGTAATTCTGTGTTATTCATGTATTATCATATATTATTCAGGTATTATTATATGTTATTAGAACATTCTTGATATTTTAATAACACAATAACACATCAATAAGTCTTGAATAATACACAATAATATGTTAGTAACACATAAAAATATCTGAATAATACGAAAGAAATATTCAGTTATCTTATCAAACATATCTTATTTATGTTACCGTAATGTGATTTCATTTTATTAACTCTGTGGGGAGTCCTAAATATTCGCTATTTATGCCCTTCTTCCGACGAATCCTTCATCTAAAAGTTCACTCCTCTTCCTCGACGTTTTCTTCCCATATCTATTCCTCCGACGAACTTGTTGAATGGTAGGAGATTCTTTGAGGTCACCCCCTTTCCCTGTATCAAAGGACTCCACCGCCGTCTTTGCAGGTGTTGGTGCCGCCTTATCATCCTCCGTCGCCGGCCCCATCGCTTGCTGCATGGAGGGCTGGCACTACCGCTGCCTCGGCCTCGACCCTTAGATATCCGCCTCATCGATATTCTGTTGATATTCTCCTTCTAGCTCCTTATCACCGTCGATCGCCATGTCCCTGCTTCCCCCGCCTACGCCATCAAGAAAGAGGCTTGAGAAAGGCGAGAAAACGAGGACTAAGAGTAATGGAAGAAAGGAGAGCAATCGGATCCTTATCACCGTAACCGTGCTTGGTAGTGCTGGCCCGATCCGCTTTGTTGTTAGAGAAGAGGAACTTGTATCTGCTGTCGTGGGGACGGTTCTCAAGGCTTATGAACGCGAGGGCCGCCGCCCCATTCTCGGCCGCAACCACTATGATTTCGTCCTTTACCACGCCTTCGATGGANCGTATCTGCTGTCGTGGGGAAGGTTCTCAAGTCTTACGAACGCGAGGGCCGCCGCCCCATTCTCGGCCGCAACCACTATGATTTCGTCCTTTACCACGCCTTCGATGGATCCCATGGTCAGTTCAGGCACTTACTGATCTGTTTGCCTTTCTTGTTTTGCGACAGTTCTTTTTTTTTTCCGTTAGCTTTTCTGATTTTCTTGACCTGGGCTATAGGTTTGAATTCATGGGAACCCATCGGATCCTTTGGGAGCAGGAATTTTCTGCTGTGCAAAAAACAGAGGCTGTCTGGGGAGGAGTGGCAAGCAACACCCGGGAGTGAAATGGGAAAGAAAGGCATGGGTGTCTGGATGGCCTGCCTGAATAGGTCACTTTCTTTGATCTCTTCTTAGTGAATGATCCGATATATGGTGGCTAGTTTAACTACTGTAGCCGGGCGAGATTGGTTGCTCCTTATTCCTAAATCATAGAGGGGAGATATGGAGTATAGGCCAAGGGGATGCTGCTTTCTCTCGAAGTATTTATCACTCGATATCGTTCACTGACTGTTTCTGATTTTGTACAAGTTGATAACAAAGGACATTTGAATCTATTGGTAAAAGCTTAGATTTTATTTGTATTTTTAATGGAGATTGGTAAAAGCTTAGATTTTACTATATGGTTGTGCTTGTTTTGTTTAATGTGACGGTGTGTGTGTGTGTGTGTGTGTGTGAAACCACGTCGTTAGGCAAAGATGGAAGCAATCACCGATATGATTGATAGATTATCCCCGCAATAAAAACAGTATAGTTCCTCCAGGCTTAACCGATTAATAATAATGGTTGCAGTAATTAATTAAGATCAGGAGGTTTTATGTGAAAATGCCTGTTTTATTAGCTTGGCTTACCTCAAGTCCATATAAAAATTTGTATTCTGTTTTACGAGCGGAAAATGAAATATCTCTGTTCCGCTCTTCTATTATTGCTTTTGGGGTTTGTACCTTCTCTAAAGGTGTGTATTTTGGAAACTTCGGCCATGATCATATCATTTTTATCTGTCAAATAAGCGTACGTATACTTGCACTGGTGGCGAAATGATTAGTTGTGGTTGCTATGCATGGTCTATGCCAAAGCTTCTATTGAATTGCTAGAGACGTAGATCCAAGTATCAGATAAACCCTGTTCAAGTCAATACAACTTATGTTACTATCTAGTCGGGCATGTTGTATCTGCCAAAAGTTTTGTTGAGTTCTCCAGGTTGAACATAAACTCACAAATAATGTTTATCAAGATGTATAATTCAAGTGAGCTCCACTTAGAGGGCGAGCAAGTATAATCATCAAGGTATTCAGAAATTCCTTTAAAAGTGGTCGCTCGAGGAAAGAGACAACTCACCCGTACTCACTGCCCTAAAGTGTGAGCAAATAACTTAACAATAGAGTTACACTTTAATTAAACAAATCTTTTCTGTGCTTTTCATATATTATTTGGTTATACGCCTTACGTCAAGATTATTATGGTTTGTTGTGTAATTTTTTTTTATTCAGGCAGCTCTAATGTAATTTTTTATTTTCAATAATATTGAATTTTGAGCTAGTACTATAAGTAAGAGGTTAGGAGAACTACTCAAGTCATAAATCACTTATATTGAAGTCTTCAACCTTCTTCGATTTATTCGAAACTCGTTTCTCACTCTTTTTTTTTCTAGTTTTTTTTTACTACATTTTTCTTATTAGTGTTGAATCCAAATTTGTCTTGTAAGTCATACACAAGAATTGGAGCGAGTATACAACGACTTGTCCCTCTAGAGCAAATTGAAGTATTATGGGGCTCTGTGACCATTTTATTTTTTAAAAGTCGAGGCTACAAGAGAGAATGAGAGAGAGTTTATACATGGTATGGTCCCCTTTTTTAAAAGAGATATAGAAGAAAAATATAAAATTACATGTTTTACCCGGGTTGTACGACGTATTATTGTATTATATTGTTGTTTGGATCTTTTGCTTGACATGTCATTGAGTCAGGTGATTGAGTTGGTTTCCGTTGCATTTTTGTCTGGACATCGGTCGACCTTTGTTTTGGGAAGCCGATCATCTTTTGGGCAGTTAGTCGGCTTGCCTACTTTTGCTTCTGTGGCGATCTTTTAATGATAGTTGAGGGTGCTATTAAGAGAGCTTCACATTGATACTTGCGGGATCGTTAAAGGTGCTAGACATTTGTTCAGTCATTAGTGTGGTTGTCTGTCTCTTGTTGACCTAGAAGGCCTTTTGGTCATATGACCTTCAGTTGATGGGTCAGCATCCCTTCGGTTGTCAAGCTATCGAACGACTGGTGTTCTTCAACCGGTCAAATTCATGATGCCTTGTAACTTTCCTCTAAGGGGATCTTCGTCATCTATCTTCTAATTTGAATAGTTAGATTATCTCAAAATTCATACCTATAGATTTTTTGTGTACTTACTATGTTCTTCGATTTTCTTGCTCCTTGATAGCGATGGTTGCATTAAGAGCAAGAAAAACTTTAATGCAATAAATCAATTCTTACTAGTCAAAATTTAACGCAGCAATTAGATTCCATGGATTTTCGTGCCCATGACTCTTATATGTTGGACGTAGTAGATGGTTCTCAGTATCTTGAGTGTATGTTTCTCTTTTCATCTGCTAAACGTGTGTACATTTCCCCTATTTAATCTAAAGGCTAGATAAGGTTTAGACTAATCTAAGGTCTTCAACTTCATATAAGGAAAAATTCTTATAGTTAATTACATCTTAAGCAACTAATGTTACTTGAGAGAACTCTTGATTAAGCTTGGTTGTGGTTTTTTCTTCAAGAAATTTTTTAAGTCTAGGCTTTTATGATTGGTTATTCAGAGTTATAAATGAGAAAGACTCAAAATCGGAATAGTTATTGTTGGAACCGAAAGGAAGAAAAAATAAGAGATGTCAAAGATGTTAAGAAATGAAATAACATCTCAACTATCCTATTGTTCGGCTTTAGTGGTTTTGAAATAAGTTTATATGATGTTTTCTCTTGACATTTTATGAGAAAGTTAGGGCTTATAGCGTATGATATATGATCGTGAGAAAGCCTATTAGATGAGGATTTATGTCGTAACTAGATGAACAACTTTAGAATTCTAAAAATAAGGTGAAGTTCACTGAAAGAAGTGAAACTTCAGATCTCTTATCTAAAGGGAAGAAAGAAAACAAATAAAATACAATAGATTTAAAACCCTGCCTAGAAAGGGTTGTCATCTAA
Organism: Phalaenopsis hybrid cultivar; assembly: GCA_002079205.1. NCBI lineage: Eukaryota > Viridiplantae > Streptophyta > Magnoliopsida > Asparagales > Orchidaceae > Phalaenopsis > Phalaenopsis hybrid cultivar. The sequence continues at coordinate 43,504 of JXCR01129692.1, forward strand.
CCAACTAATCACATCTAACATCATGCTTGGTTTATCACAATGATGCAAGATAGGGTAGGTTATTAATTTATTTGAAGTGATAGGTCTTATGACTTTGTTATAAATCAAGTTTCCTAAGTATAACTGGTATGCATAATGTTTTAAGATTAATGTGGATATATTTATACATTTTAAAATTTAAAATTTTATTAAAGCTCAAAAGTCAAGTGTTTTATTATTTATGATTAACTTTGAGCGCAAGTGTACTGGAGCAGTCTGTGTAATAGGCTATGTATGTTCTTGATGATAAATGTTTAGAAAATCAACTCATTAAAAACAAATAAGATCCAAGGGAAGACTCACTTCCATGATATGATGGTTCTTACGTAACAAACCATCCTTTATTGTGCAATGTGAGTGATAGAAGTACAAGGAATAGAAACAAGAAAATTATGTGCATGTCTGAGGTAATGTTCTCGTGGCTATCCCTAATTCAAAAACATATTTCTATTAAATTTTATTTGATGTCAAATCAAGTGTTTTATATGCATGTTATTTGCTAAGTTTGTGAATGCAATAATATATGCGATTTTTTTCTAGTTACAAGATTTATTTAATTTTGAAAAGTTCGATTTAAAGTATCTACTTAGTTTGGGTCAAAGTTTTAGCCCTTAGATGAGTTTACCAAAAAATCTAAGTAAAAAATACAACAAAATATCAACCTAATATTGGGGCAGACTTATCAAGAAAACACACGAAGGACATACATTAGGTGTTAATATTAGAACTGTGTCAGACTCATCGGTTGACTTTATCTAAACCCATTTTATTAGTTTAGTAGAGGTCCATCCTCTTCTGGATTGTTCAGATGTTAATAGTCAGTCAACCAAAACACCCTAATGCTAAAAGAAAAAGGAACACTATGTCGGTCTCCTTTTTGTTGGGAAAGGATATTTAATTTAATATGATATATATTACAATTTTGAAAAGCAATATTTTAATTTTGAAAATACGAGACAGAATTAAGCTCATATAAACTATAGTTAAAACAAATGAGCACAACACTACAAGTGACATACTTATCCCGAGGAATAGACATATCACTTATACGTGAGGCTCGATTAAATAAATTAAAGAAGTTATGACATTCATTTTAGTCTGTGAACCTTTATGCTGGCTGACAAGTTCCTCTATTTAATGTGAAAGATTAGATATGGTTTATGTTATTCTAAAGTTTTCTATAAGGGCAAACCCTTATAGTTAATTACATCTTAAATGACTAGGGTCACCTAAGAAAACTATCGATTTAGATAAGAAAAAATTATCTTCAAGAATTTCAAAGGCTAGGACTATTTAAAGATCAGACCATGAAGTGTCAAATGGGAAAGGCTTAAATTTGGAACATTGTTATGAAAACCAAAGGGAGAAAACTAGGCATTGTCACAGATTCTAAGGAGAACCTCAATGACTTCCCAAGTTATCCTATGATTTGACATCAATTTTGAGAAGAAAATTATTAAATGTTTTATCTTGCTAATTTTATTTTTTATGGCTTACATTTGTATGACACAATCAAATAAATAGCTTGGAAGTTATGAGGATTTATGTCATAACGAATGATGACATCAGAGTTTGAGCTTAAATTGTACAACATGATTGTGCAAAGGTCTAAAGATAACGTAAGGATTTATGTTGCACTAGGCAAATGACCTCAAAATCCTATGACATGTATTCAATTCTAAGGAAATGATTTGTTGTTGTAGATATTTTTACTGTTGCAGATTGTTGCCCTCGAAGTTAGCTCCAAGCTCCTCGTTGAAGTAGCATTCCTAAAGTTTAAAGGTTCAAAATGTTTTACCAGATGTGTTTAAGTGAAAAATTTTGGTTGTTCAAGTATTATGTGGGGGTTAAAGTTGATTAGAACGATATTGGTTAGGATCCTACAGTTCCCTTGTTATGGTACCACTATTTTCTTCTGAATTTACTTAATTTAAATGCGTTGTTAAGTTCATTTAAATTAGGGAAATCTCGTTAGCAACAGTGGGTTATCTCATTCGAGGGACTCTGGTAAATTCAAAAGAGCGTGTTATGAAATTGTTGTTTTGTTGTTTTTGAAAAATGTTGTTCATATTTGATAAATTGTTTTGTAACTTTCAATTTTGGAAAAAATTTTGTAGGTAAAGCAAGTACAGGTAAGAAAATCTAGTAAAGTAAAAGGAAAGAAAATTGCATTGCAAAAATATAAATGTGTATTTGTCATCTTCCCTGCACTCCAGTTGAAATGTTAGAAACTTACGACAAATATAATTTTGCGAGAAATTTAATTAAATTACTGGAATGGAAAGCAATAAAACTAGTTTAAGGTATATTTACCAAGTACTAGGTCATAACTTTTTTGGTCCCTAAAAAGTTTTAATGGATGATTTTCTTGAATAAAGGATAATAATTTTAATTATCCTTCAAAGCATGCAAAGGATCCTAGAAATGTTTGTGGCATAACCCAAAACAACTTTTAAAATCCCTTGAAACATATCTAGTTCATTTGAACTTATTATATTATTTGATTAATCATTCAAATTTAAATTTATTTTTAATGAATTAATGCATTCTATGCTCAGTAAACATTGATACCTTAATTATCCATATGATTGGGGTGACTATCACTTGATGTTTCATTTCTGAATTTTGTGAATGGAGGCCCTTAATGACAAATTGATTTTTTTAAGGATTTTAACTGATTGAAATTTAGAGTCAGGCTAGTAGTGTTTTCAAAACATTGGTGATTAGTTATATTATTAACCAAAGGAAAATATGTTGAGATTTTCATACCTATTTTATACTGTTTTTCGATGATATTGCACTTTAAAGAAATATATTTTTGATGTTTTGTTGCAGGAATGATGAAATAGGGTCATTGAAGCAAAAATATGCAAAAAGGAGCGAATTTGGATAGAAAATGACCAAAATGTGAAGAATTGAACTAAGGCGCCGATGACACCATCCCCACTGATGGCGAGATTTTCCCAAGACTCCAAAACTAATTCATTAAGAAGGTCTGCCGACGGCGCCCTCGAGGCCGCCGACGGCGAGCTCGGCGGTTATGTCCAACTAGACTTTGGATGAGGACAAATTTTGAAGGGATGCTTAGGCAACTCTTGGGAAAGCTCATCCACATCTTTAGAGAGAAGACTTTAGCCGAAAATAGAGAGAGAGGAGAGGCTCCAAATTGAAAGATGAAAAAGTGTAGAGAGTCTAAATTATGAGGAATTCTTCGAGAGATTGTAAGAGTGGAGGTAAAGTGAGAGATTTCTTCCTTCTTATCGCTTCAAAGAGGAATTATGTGTGTTATAAAGAAAGGAAGAGATTCAGAGGAACTTCGAGGAGTTTTCTTGGGGAGAAATTAGAGATATGTTTATTTATTGTTGTAGTTTGTATGACTTTGATTTTATATATAAATTCTGAGTTTTGTTGTGTTTTCCCCCATGATATCTGAGTAGTTTTCTCTGTCTTTCTCCTTGTCTTAAGATTTGTGAAATGGTAATTTGAATTGGTTGAGCCACGAAAATGTTAAAGAAATTATGATGATTTTTTCACTTCGACCTTAATTTACTTTCAATTTGGCCAATTGATTTGTTAAGATATGTTGATTTTTCCAACTAAAGTGAAGATTAAATCCAAGATTCAAGGAGGTCAAAACCCTTGAAATTTGGGTGCAAATAAATAGGGAAATAAAATTATCGGGTGTAGAATTAGAGATTTTAGAGTGACAGACTAAAAGTCCAATTCAGTCCTATCGTTTGGGTGCTGAAGTGTAGATGTTAGCCCTCAAGAGAGGGGAATGCGGGAGCTTCAAAGTGAGAGCCGGTATCCTCCCAGCCTAGCCGCAAATTCAGTAAAAAAGCGTAGGATTAGTCAATGTTCTTTATGCTTGGACCAAAGGGTAAAGAATAGGTATGCTCCTATTTGGCACAATATAAATTGAACTAATTCATTTTATCCATTCACCATAATTTCTTGACAAGGAGAAGTAATATAATTTGAACTAATTCACTTACTATAATTTCTTGACGAGGAGAAGGATGCTTTCTTATATATTTAATATCACATTAAAAACTTCATTAGTATATTTAGTTATTTAATAGTTATTAAATTGCATATATATTTTAATTTCCTATTAATGACAGATAAGGAAATTGAATTCCATTGTTGTGATTAAATTATTGCTTTTCTAAAGTCTTAGTTTGTAGTTCTAATATTACTCTTTATGGAATCGATATATATGACTCCATTAGAGCCCTATATTACTTGAGTGATACGTATACTTGCATTGATAAGTGTGACTTTACAATTATTGAATATTTTATACATACACCTTTATTAAATCTATAACTGTTATTAAGTTTTGGTATAGTTGCTGAGGAATTTAATTTTTTAGCAACAATATTAATTACTTATATTTTTAAGCATATATAACGTCACGGTCAAGTTTTTGGAGCCATTGCCGGGAGTAAACAAAAATTACAATTAGGGTAACAGACAAAATAGGATTATTAGAAAATTTTTACTTGAATTGCAACTTATTTTCATATTTAGTTAATTATATTACTGAGTACTGATTTCAATTTGTATGCGTAAATTTGGACGTGAAAATCTTATACCCTATGGTTCAGAATTAGAACGCACTGTTAGAAAGATTAGAATATTGAGAAGAGAACCTAGAAATTCTGATACAATGAAAAACAACATGAACAATCAAGGAATAGGGAATGAACACCAACCTAGACCCCTACCAGATTATGCAAATCCTACAGCAGATGAAATTCACTTATCTATCCAAAACTTTGATGTAGCTTCTAATTCATTACAGCTTAACCCTGCTATTATCCAAATGATACAAAACAATCAATTCGAAGGTACACCAAATGAAGATCCTAATTTACACCTTGCTAGTTTTTTAGAACTATGCTACTTTTAAATATTATAGAGTCTCAAATGTTGTTGTTAGACTTAGATTTTTTCCTATTTCACTTAGGGATAAGGTTAAGATGTGGTTAAATTCGTTAGCACCAGGATCTATTAGAACTTGGGGAGACTCTTCTACTAGATGGTTAAATTCATTAGCACCTAGATCTATTAGAACTTGGGGAGAACTTTCACAGAAATTTCTTAAATATTTTCTTCCATCCAAAACTGCTAAACTTAAAAATGACATAACATCATTCTGTCAAATTGATGGAGAGTCTCCATCCAAAACAGCTAGACTTAGAAATAACATAGCATCGTTCTGTCAGATTGATGGAGAGTCAATATATGAAGCTTGGGAGAGATTTAAGGATCTTCTTAAGAAATTCCCTCATCATTTGTTATCAGATTGGTTGATAATTCAAACTTTTTATAATGGATTAGTGGGATCACTTAGATCGATTATAATTGCGGCTGGTGGTTCTTTAATGTCAAAACCTTTTGATGAGACTTATTCATTAATAGAAGAGAACTGATGGTTCTTTAATGTCAAAACCTTTTGATGAGGCTTATTAGTTAATAGAAGAGATGGTTCGTTAATGTCAAAATCTTTTGATGAGGCTTATTGATTAATAGAAGAGATGACTATCAACAATTTTCAATGGTCCTCTGAAAGGGTAAATCCTAAAAGAGTAGCTAGTATTCATGATTCTGATGCAATATCTATGTTAGCTTCATAGATTACTGCAATATCAAAGAAATTAGATCATCATGAGATGAATTATTCTCCAACACCTCCTAGGATGGAAGAGAATTCATCTGGGCAATTTGTGGATCTTCAACCTTCATATGAGACTTTAAACGTTATTAATAGACCTAACAACCCTTATTCAAACTATTATAACCCAGGTTGGAAGAATCATCCAACAAATTTTAATGGAATAACAACTCTTCTGCAAATCAAAAATGGGCAAACAACCCAGTGAACCCATTAGGAAATTCATCCAACCAAGGAAATATTAATTACAGACCTTCTTTTCCTCCAGGATTTAACAGTAACACTCAAATTAAGGAGAAAACGTTGTCTATGGAAGAGCTGATATTAAACATGTGTCAACAATTACAGAATCAAGGAAATCAATTACAAATTCAAGGAACTGCTATTAATAATGTTGAAAACCAATTAGGGCATATCACTACTGTGCTTAGTAACCGAACATTAAGAACTTTTCTGAGTACTGTGGAACCAAATCCTAAAGATCAAGGAAAAGAACAAATCAAAGAAATACAATTATGAAGTAGAAAAGAATTGGAAACAAGGGTGCAAAAAGAAACGGAAACTGAAAAAGAGATGTTGACCTCTTTTTTGGTTGAGGTTTAGCTTTTCCTCTTTAGTAGCCTAGGGTCTAGCCATAGGACTTTTCCTGTTGACTATTCCTAGAAAACTAGACATGGAACCCTCACCATTAGAAATTCTACCCTCTTCTTTACTCAAACTGGAGTTCCACATATTGCTCCCAACCTCTATGTACTTAGTAGGTGGGGTCACTATGGGGGAAACTCAGGCTGGCTCACCCCTAGGATTGTTGGACCTTAGGGTTGACCTTGGGTGTTGGTCTGGAGCTAAGGCACTCACTATATTTATCTGCACTCACAATCACTCACAACTCTGAACTCAAATTTCTAGTATGGATCCCTTGATCTTTTGGGATACTCATGTAGATGGTCCTCTAAACCTACTAGCCCCATGGCTATTGTCTGGCTAAAACCACTACATAGAGGACCCAATATGGGGTTTCCTTTGATACATGGCTTATTGGTGATGATTGGTACCTCAACTCTACCAAAATACCCATCTTGGCCTTTTACCCCTAAAACACCCCCTAATTACCAAAATACCCCTTTGACCCAAAATTCCAAAATTTCAAAAAATTCTCAGAAAATCCCAATAAATCCCAAATATTGCCAATTTCACCATCTTTAACAAAAATCCCCAAATTGCCCTTTAAAGACCGAAATTTCCCCAAATCCATCTCAAATGTCCATCAATTTGATCTCAATTGAGCCCAATTCCAATCCTAAACTCAATTTCACTATTGATATGATCAAACTAAACCAAATCCAAGCTCAATTGGTCCATGATTTGAGCCCAATTTTGATTTGGGCCAGAACCCCAATTTTGACCATATGACCTAATCTCACAAAATTGAACCCATGGCCTAGTCAATTGGCCCCAAATGATGTTGAAAAATCTTGATAACATTCATATACATCAAAATCAACCATCAATTGACCTTTATGAAGTTTCAAATCCATTTGATTTTGGCCTAAATCCAAAATTCCCAAATTTAGTCCCAAATTGTCTAAGTCCCCAAAATTCACCCAATTGATTGCCTTAACCTCCAAATTGGCATCCAATTAATGTTGAAAACTCTTCATAATTCCCTATTGACCATTTACAATAATCAATTTGGACTTAGCCCAAGGCTAACCCAAGCTAGACGGTCCCTATTGACCCAAATAATCAATTTAGACTTAGCCCAAGGCTAACCCAGACTAGACCCAAGCCTAGCCCAACATGACCAAATTGATTAAAGTTCAAAATTCCTTCAAATTGACCCCCCAATTGGACTCAAAACCACTTCCATCCTTCACCAAAGTTGTTCCTTATGATCATCTACACCAAATGAAACAATCAATTGAGCCAATTGATATGGCTAACCTAGCCCAAACCCAAGTGTTGATCATTTGCACCCACTTGGACCCATGCACTAAATGTGACCTAACCACCTTAAGGCCACCAAAGTAACTCCCCCACAGCCATTAGTTGGACCTAGTGACCAGTTCAAACACCATGAAACCACCTAAATCAAGCTATGGACCAAAGGTTCCCCAAATTAAGGGATCTTATTTCCAAAAATGCACATGATTAAGATATCTTTGCCAAATCCAAGCACATTTGTATTAAATTGCTGTGATGGATTCCTCTGGGTTCCCTGAGCTCCTAGCCACCTCCCCCTGGCCGGCCGGCCAACCTAGTGGCCAGAAAAGCCCAAAACTGAGAGCCNATTTCCTTAGAGAGGTCTCTCCAAACTTTACACAGAGCTTCCCTAAGATTCCCTCAGTGCATTACAACCACTTTCCCTCACCCATTCCCATTGTCGGAGCCCAATTTTGAGCTCAAAACCTTGCTGGAAACCAGGACAGAACCCAATACACCTCCACACTCTACCAAAGTTTAATTCCTTGTGCCTACACCTTCACAAGAGTGAAAGAAGCTAAAGACCCATCAAATCCCCCTTCCACAGAGCCTCTACCATAGCTCTAGACCAACACTCAAATTTGGTCGTGATCGAATTCATATCTAGGCCTTACACCAAGACCGGGGACTTAATCCCTAGCCTCCTTGGACCCCAACGAATGTACCGAGCACCTCTGATCGAAGCTTCCCTTCTCAGAGCAAAGGTATAAAACTTCTCCTTCTCCCGAGCTTATTTTGATTCTCCTTTTACTTAAGCTTGATTTCTTGGCACCTTAGCCTCATAGATGTGTTCGTCTCGCTTAGACGAGTCCATAGGATCAAACCCAAAGCGATTTGGTTGAGTCTAAGCCGAGATCTTAAGGTTTTAGTTTGGACGAGCACGGGATCACTCTATCGAGGACGATGACGGGGAGCCATTTGAAGAAGCGTGTATCAAACGGACGGGGGAGATCGAGCCGGACGGCGCTTTGAGACGTGAATAGCGGGTCGAGTCAGCAAGCTACGTGGACGGCGGCGTCCAACTAGAGCACGCCACGCATGCTTTCGGAGCCGTCGTAGGATGAGGTGGCACGCGCGGTTTAAATAGAAAAATAGGGGTATTTTCTTATTTATTTAATATCCTTAACTTCAAAAATAAATAATTTTGTGTAGAAAAATCACAAAAATAAAATAAAAATACCCTTTTGCTCAGTGAACAGAAGAGAATAATGTGGAATAATTTTCAAGTCCATTTAATGTATAAAGTATTTTTAATTAATTAAATACTATCTGGAATGATTTGATTCTCCATGACTTATTGACATATCACCTTGGCTTGAAATTTTTACATATTGTAGCCTCTGTAAGGGGGAAACATTCTCTAATTTTTCCAAAGTCAGATGAGGTTCCTATACAGAGATCCATATTTTTCAAGTTATTTCACATTATTTCCTTAAAATAATCATGGAAATTAGCATATTGATTATTAAATTCTAAGAAAATTTTGGAAAGTCTACCATGACCAGAGAAACCTTTGAAAATAATTTCATGGGTCAAGTCATTTAAAACATCCTTAAATTTTCCAAATATTAAATCACTATGACAATTGATTTTGGAAAATATAAACATTTAAATGAATTTTTTTTTTATCTCCACTGTGATTTATGATCAAGAGAACTTATCATAAAATTTTCAAAATATTTTGAGTTCATTTCATAACTTAAATTGATTTTTAAAGATAAATACCATTTTTAACACTTAAATAATTTTTAAAAATCAAAATATAACTCAAAAAATTATGAAACTTGGTTTTTTGAGTTCTCTGTGATCACGGGTATTTTCTGAAAATAAAATGATATTTAAGATAAAAATTTGATTTTTAGCCTATTTTAAATATTTAAAATAATTAAAAATTCATAAAAATCATAAAAATAATAAAACTCATGAAAATGTTCTAAATTGTTTCCTAATAACTTAAGAACAATTAGAATATTTTTCCTGATTTTTTAAATAAAGATATTTATTTTCAAAGCTTAAAAATAATTTTTAAAAGGCTAAAAATAAGTTTTTCACTAAAATAATTTCAATAAATCAAATAAAAATCTGAAAAATATAAAATTTGCTCCTATGAGTTCTCTAACATTAGGGAGATTTTTTAAGAATACAAAACTTAATTTTTAACACTTAAAATATTTTATTTTTATTAAATAGCCCAAAATTTAAAATAATTCTACTAAATCACAGAAAATTTAAAAAAATAGGAAATGTTATCCAAAGGCTTCTCTTGTCTAGTTATACCTCCAGTAAAATTTTCAAGGGATTATAATTTATCTTGGTCAAGTTAGGAATTTTCTTTAAAAAATCCTATTTTTGCATAAAAATAATTATATAAACTAAATTAAATTTTGAAAAATCACATTTTCTCCTGTGATGTCTCAATTGACCCATGAATGAGGTAGGATAAAAATTTCAATGTCATTTGAATTGAATTTTACAAATTATGAAGTGTTAGAGCCTTAGGGGCAAATGTGTAATTTTGGAAATTTTGCCTTAATTAACATTTAGGCTTAATTCAAGGAGGGAAAAAGGGTAACCTCTAATCTTAGTCAATTTATTTGATGTTTGAAACACAAAGGGGTTAATTGGTAGAAACCAATTTCACTTTCCTAATTAGGATTACTAAAATTTTAAATTAATCAAAATTTGGAAGCTTAATAAAATTAAATGATCTTGGACTTAAAAGTATGACTTTTGAAGTCAATAAATAATCAAATTAATACCCCTATTTTGAATTTCAAATATGATTTAAGAATTTAAATCATGAATCATGACCACTTAAAACTTAACCCTCTAATTAAGTCACTCACCTAGGTTTTAAGGGCTTAGTGGTGACTTAGGCCAAATCAAAATTGATTAAATGAGGATTAGAAAAATAACATATAAAAATCAACATCCTTAAAACACCACTAAGCCCAATTAGGTTTAAAAATTTGGCTAAGTGTTCAAATTACACTGACTTGCCTCTTTAAGGGGACACCACTAAGCGCAATTAGGATTAAAATTTAGCTAAGTGTTCAAATTACACTAACCTGCCCCCTTAAGGGTCTTCACCCACATAATTTTCAAAATTAAATGATAAATCATAATTACCCCTTTCTTAGGGATAATTGAGACATCAATGTTCATTGAGCATTAAGGATATTTTACAGGATGAACCATTAAGCAAAATGATAAGTTTAAATGGACTCGAGGCTTTTCACTAGTTGGTGAGGGAGAGGCATGGACCTGTTTCCCCCTCTTAACTTGTTGGATACCTAAGAGGCCTATTAAACTTAATATTCTTTGCTTAAAGAAATCATCATTAATTAAACTTTTAAGGACTCACCATAATATGACGTAAGATTAGGAAGATATTACCTGTCCTGCTCTTCATAAACTGCATTAACATGCATTTTAAGTTTCAAGTGGTGGAACGAGAAGACTCGCCAGGTACACTTTTACAATTTTTTCAGTAGCGTTGCTTTTCTTGTACTTTAATACTGTACTTTTATACCTGCAAATTTGCGTGCTAAACAACGATCTCACCCTGCATGAAAACTAAAACCATCNTAGTAAATCCAATAGAAAATAGTGATGCAGGAACGAGGGAACCGTATGATCTTAACAGGTGTCACTCTAATCAACTTTAATATGCCCTCATAAAATTTAAAGAACTTCAATCATAGGGCCACCTGATTTGACATTATAACTTGACACACTTGAAAACTCAAACTCATCGCGGCGAGGAGCTTGGAGCTAGCATGCGTTATAACATGGCACACTAGATAACTCAAACTCGTCGCAGCAGGAGCTTGGAGCTAGCTTGGTGGGCAGCAGACGCCCTTATAAAATTTAAAGAACTTCAACCATAAGGCCACCTGATTTGATATTATAACTTGACCATACCCCCATAAAATTTAAAGAACTTCAACCATAGGGCCACCTGATTTGATATTATAACTTGACACCACTAAGAGACTCAAACTCGTCACGGCAAGAGCTTGGAGCTAGCATGAAGGGCAACACGACCATCTTCAACAGCAAAACCTATCTTCTCCAGCTAAACCAATATTCCTTCCTTAGAATTAAACAACAAAGTCATAGGACTTCGAGGTTGCTTGCTTATGCAACGTAAATCCTCACATTATCTTTAGGCCTTTGCATAATTGCTATACAATATAAGCCCTAACTCGTCTTAGGATTCCGAGGTTGTCGCTTGTCACGACCTACTCTCACATCTTCCAGGCTATTTGTGTGATCATTTCACACAAATGTAATCCCTAACTAATAAAATTATCTTCCAGGCTATTTGTGTGATCATTTCACACAAATGTAAGCCCTAACTAATAAAATTAGCAGGATGAAACACCTAAATACTTCTCCTCAAAGTTGAAGCCAAACATTAGGATAGCCTCGGAAGTGACCGAGGTTCGCCTCTGGATCCATGACATCCCCTAGTACTTCTTTCTTTGGATTCTACAATAAAATGTTCCAATTTTGAACCAATCCCCTTGCACACCTCCATGTCCGATTTTGTTAAAGAGTTCTACCCTTTGAAATTCCTTGAAGATAATATTTCCTGATTTTTATCGAGTCTTCTTAAGTGACTTTGGTCATTNGGGCGGCGAGATTTCGATTCCAGCGACCAACAGCTTCTTACGGGCAACCTCACAAACCAAACCATCCCCGAAATAACGCCGGCAAGAGAAAGTAAATATTGAAAAAAAAAAGGATCATGAGTACCCAGATTTGGATTATCCATTTACACCAATGAAGATTACTGTGGAGAAACCTCCACCACCATTTCCTCAAAGATTGAAGCAATACAAACAGAATAAACAATTTTCTAAATTTTTAGAATTCTTAATAAGTTAACGGTAAATATTCTCTACGTAGAAGCTTTAGAGCAAATGCCCAATTATATGAAATTTATGAAAGATATTTTGAGCAAGAAAAGGAAGTTCACGGATAACAAAACTGTTGCACTTAGCAAAGAGTGTAGTGCAATTATTCAGAAAAAACTTTCTGAAAAATTAAAAGATCCTAGCAGTTTCACTATACCGTGTGCTATCGGTGAAAAAATTTTATGGAAGAGCTTTATGTGATTTAGGAGCCAGCATTAATTATTTGCCTTTATCAATTTTTAAAAGATTAGGATAGGAGAAGTCTGACCTACTTTTGTAATTCTTCAGTTAGTGGATTGTTCAGTTACATATCCTAAGGGAGTTATAGAAGATGAGTTAGTAAAAGTTAATAAATTTATCTTTCCCGTGAATTTCATTGTCTTAGATATGGAGGAAGATAAAGAAATACCTATCATTTTAGGGAGACCATTTTTAGCTACTAGAAAAGCTATGATAGATGTTCAAAATTGAGAACTAACGATGAGAGTTAACGATCAAGAAGTGACTTTTAATATTCCCTGCTGTTGAAAGAGATAATGAATGTTTTCACATGGAAATTAGTAAACATCTATTGAATAAACATTTTAAAGAACATTTTAAAGAGAGGAAAATTTGAAGAAAGTGATGAAATTGCTTTGGACGAATTAGAAAATGAAGAATTATATTATGTTCAGGAAAGATTTGAGATGCTAGATATTACAAAAAATGTTGATAAGAATCTATTTCTGTCAATTATAAAACCACCTGAACCCGAGTTGAAAGTATTGCCTAGCGACTTGAAATATGTGTTTTTGGGAGACTCATCTATATTACCTATTATTATATCTTCAGAATTAAATGATTTGTAAGAGGAAATACTGTTAGATACATTGAAAAGATATAAGAAAGCTTTTGGTTGGACCTTAGCTGATATTCAAATGCTGTTAGATACATTGAAAAGATATAAGAAAGCTTTTGGTTGGACCTTAGCTGATATTAAGGAATCAGTCCTTCATTAAAAAGATATAAGAGAGCTTTTGGTTGGACCTTAGCAGATATTAAAGGAATCAGTCCTTCGTTAGATACATTAAAAAGATATAAAAAAGCTTTTGGTTGGACCTTAGCTGATATTAAGGGAATCAGTCCTTCGATATGTATGTACATAATTATATTAGATGAACAATATAAACCAAGAGTTGATCCACAAAAGAGATTCAGAATTATACTGGATGAACAATATAAACCAAGAATTGATCCACAAAGGAGATTAAACCCAATGATAATGATATTAGATGAACAATATAAACCAAGAGTAGATCCACAAAGGAGATTAAACCCAATGATGAAAGAAAATAAAGCTTTTGGTTGGACCTTAGCTGATATTAAGGGAATCAGTCCTTCAATCTGTATGCACAGGATTATATTAGATGAACAATATAAACCAAGAGTTGATCCACAAAGGAGATTAAATCCGCTGATGCATTTGGTTGGACCTTAGCTGATATTAAAGGAATCAGTCCTTCGATCTGTATGCACAAAATTATAATGAACAATATAAACCAAGAGTTGATCCACAAAGGAGTTTAAATCCTATGATGAAAGAAGCAGTTAAGAAAGAAATTTTGAAATGGTTAGACACTGAAATTATATATCATATTTCAGATAGTGTGTGGGTAAGTCCAATTCATTGTGTTCTGAAGAAAGGAGGAGTAACTGTTGAAACAAAATAAAATAATGAATTAATACCTATCAGACAAGTTACTGGGTGGCGTATTTGTATTGATTATAGAAAAAATTAAATACTGCCACAAGAAAAGATCACTTCCCTTTACCCTTTTAAATCAAATAGCAGATAGACTTGCTGAGCACAAATATTTTTATTTTTTAGATGGATATACTGGTTACCATCAAATTTCTATTACTCTTGAGGATCAAGAAAAGACAACATTTACTAGTCCTTTTAGAACTTTTGCTTTTCGAAGAATGCCTTTAATTATGTAATGCACCTGCAACATTCCAAAGATGTATGATGTCCATATTTAGTAAGTTAATGTTATGTAATGCACCTGCAACATTCTAGAGATGTATGATGTCTATATTTAGTAAATTATGTGATGATGGATTGGAAGTATTTAAGGATGATTTTTCCATATTTGGAACATCATTTGACACATGTTTAAATTATCTTGAAAAAGTTTTAGAGTTATGCGAAAGAACTAATTTAGTTCTGAATTGGGAGAAATGTCAATTTATGGTTGCAGGAGGAATTATATTAGGGCATAAAATTTCAGAAGATGGTATGGAAGCAGACCATGCAAAAATTCAAGTTATATCTAAATTGACACCTCCTACTAATGTAAGAGAGGTTAGGAGTTTTCTTAGACATGTTGGTTTTTACAGGGGTTTAAATAAAGATTTTTCAAAAATTACCAAACCTCTATGCCAACCTTTAGAGAAGGATAAGAAATTTGAATTTACTGAAAGCTATTTAAATGCCTTTGAGTTATTAAAGGAAAATTTAATCACATCCCTTATTATAGTTTCACCTAATTGGGAGAAACCATTTGAACTGATGTGTGATGCTAGTGATTATCCTATTGGAGCTGTTCTTGGACAAATGTATGAAAAGATTTTTAAAGTTATATACTACGCTAGTAAAACTTTTAATGATGCACAAATTAATTATACTGTTACTGAAAAAGAGTTACTATCCATTGTGTATGCTTTAGATAAATTTAGATCTTATTTAATTAGAGCTAAATGTGTTGTGCACATATTGTGTATGTTTTTGACAAATTTAGATCTTATTTAATTGGGACTAAATGTGTTGTGCACATGATCACTTCTATTGAATATCTAATGCAAAAGAGGAATGCCAAACTAAGATTGATTAGATGGATACTTTTGATGCAAGAATTTGATCTTGTGGTTATTTATAGAAAGGAAACTAATAATCAAATTGCTGATCATTTGTCAAGATTAGAAAACCATGAATTATCTGACAATGATAATGAAATTACAGACAATTTCCCTGATGACAACTTTATAATATTAATGAGTGGAAAATACCATCGTATGCTGATATTGTTAATTTTATTGTAAGTGATATTTTGCCACCTATGCTGACACTGCAAAAACAAAGGAAATTCATTCATGATGTGAAAGTATATTTTTGGGATGAGCGATATTTATATAAACAATGTAAGAATCTGATTATGAGAAGATGTATACCTTATGAAGAAACTGAGCTGATCATTCAGAAATGTCATGATTCTGAATTTGGACTGACTACGTTTCTAAGTGGATTGAAGCGCAAGCTTTATCTCGTTGTGACGCTAAAAGTGTTTCAATATTTTTAATGAAAAATATTTTTACTTTATACAGAATGCTTAGAATGATTATCACTGACGTAGGATCCCATTTTAGAAATAAATACATTAAGAGATTCGCAAAAAAATTTAATATTATTCATAGAATTTCTACTGCCGATCATCCTCAAACCAGTGGGTTAGCTGAAGTGTCTAATAGAGAGATTAAACAAATACTTGAAAAGACTGTAAACCCTAGTAGAATAGATTAGTCCACTAAACTGGATACCGCATTATGGGCTTACAGGACTGCTTATAAAACTCTTATTGGAATGACTCCTTTATACCGCATTATGGGCTTACAGGACTGCTTATAAAACTCTTATTGGAATGACTCCTTACAGAGATACATTATGGGCTTACAGGACTGCTTATAAAACTCCTATTGGAATGACTCTTTACAGACTGATTTTTGGAAAGGACTTGCCACGTACTAGTAGAATTGGAGCATAAAGCATATTGGGTGATTAAAGAATTCAATTATAATTTCTTGGAGTAGAATTGGAGCATAAAGCATGTTGGGCAATTAAAGAATTCAATTATAATTTGAAAGATGAATGGAATTGGAGCATAAAGCATATTGGGTGATTAAAGAATTCAATTATAATTTGAAAGATGCTGGGAGAGGAGATTATTACAAATGAATGAATTAGAAGAATTAAGAAATGAATCTTATGATAACGATAAAAGAAAAGATTGTTACAAATGAATGAATTGGAAGAATTAAGAAATCAATCTTATGATAACGATAGAATAAATAGGAGCATAAAGCATATTGGGCGATTAAGGAATTCAATTATAATTTGAAAGATGCTGGTAAGAACATATTGGGCAATTAAAGAATTCAATTATAATTTGAAAGATGCTGGTAAGAAGAGATTGTTAACGTATGAGTTAGAAGAATTAAGAAATGAATCTTATGATAACGACAGAATTTATAAGGTGAAACTAAAGTTATGGATTAAAGATTTCAATTATAATTTGAAAGATGCTGGTAAGAAGAGATTGTTACAATTAAATGAATTGGAAGAGGAAATGAATCTTATGATAACGATAGAATTTATAAGGAGAAACTAAAGTTATGGCATGATCAATCTTATGATAATGATAGAATTTATAAGGAAAAGCTAAAGTTATGGCATGATCGAAAGATTAATATGCTGGTAAGAAGAGATTGTTACAATTAAATGAATTGGAAGAATTAAGAAATGAATCTTATTTGGTAAGAAGAGATTGTTACAAATAAATGAATTGGAAGAATTAAGAAATGAGTCTTATGATAACGACATGTAAAAACTAAAGTTATGGCATGATCGGAAAATTAACGTCTTATGATAACGACAGAATTTATAAGGAGAAACTAAAGTTATGGCATGATCGGAAGATTAACAAAAGAACTTTGAACTAGGATAAGAAGTTTTGCTTTACAATACAAGGCTGAAGTTATTCCCTGAAAAATTTTGAACCAGGATAAGAAGTTTTACTTTACAACACTAGGCAGAAGTTATTTCCTGGTGAGGACAAGAAGTTTTGCTTTACAATACAAGGCTGAAGTTATTCCCTGGGAAATTGAAGTCTCAAGACAAGAAGTGAAATTAAAGTTATGACATGATCGAAAGATTAACCAGAAGAACTTTGAACCAGGACAAGAAGTATCGTATGAATTGGAAGAATTAAGAAATGAATCTTATGATACGACAGAATTTATAAGGAAAAAATTAAAGTTATGGCATGATCGGAAGATTAACCAGAAGAACTTTGAATTAAATGAATTGGAAGAATTAAGAAATGAGTCTTATTATAACAACTTAAGAAGAGATTGTTACAATTAAATGAATTGGAAGAATTAAGAAATGAATCTTATGATAATGTAGAATTTATAAGGAAAAATTAAAGTTATGGCATGATCGGAAGATTAACCAGAAGAAATTTAAACCAGGACAAGATGAAAAAATTAAAGTTATGGCATGATCGGAAGATTAACCAGAAGAACTTTGAACCAAGACAAGAAGTGAAATTAAAGTTATGACATGATCGAAAGATTAACCAGAAGAACTTTGAACCAGGACAAGAAGTATCGTATGAGTTAGAAGAATTAAGAAATGAATCTTATGATAACGACAGAATTTATAAGGTGAAACTAAAGTTATGGATTAAAGATTTCAATTATAATTTGAAAGATGCTGGTAAGAAGAGATTGTTACAATTAAATGAATTGGAAGAAATAAGAAATGAATCTTATGATAACGACAAAATTTATAAGGAGAAACTAAAGTTATGGCATGATTCAATCTTATGATAATGATAGAATTTATAAGGAAAAGCTAAAGTTATGGCATGATCGAAAGATTAATATGCTGGTAAGAAGAGATTGTTACAATTAAATGAATTGGAAGAATTAAGAAATGAATCTTATTTGGTAAGAAGAGATTGTTACAAATAAATGAATTGGAAGAATTAAGAAATGAGTCTTATGATAACGACAGAATTTATAAGGAAAAACTAAATTTATGGCATGATCGGAAGATTAACCACAAGAACTTTGAACCAGGATAAGAAGTTTTGTAAAATTATGGCATGATTGGAAGATTAACTAGAAGAACTTTGAACCATGACAAGAAGTGTTGCTTTACAACACTAGGCTGAAATTACTCCCTGGGAAATTGAAGTCTCGTTGGTTAGGACCCTTTACTGTGACTCAAGTTTATACTTATAGGGTTGTTGAGATTGAAGATCAGAAAACTAGAAATAGATTTAAAGTAAATGGACACAGATTAAAATCATATTTTGAGGGTAAACAACCAAATTTTAAAGAGGTTTTAATGATCAGTCAACCTGAATAACATCTAAATAGGTTGGGCTGGCGGCGTTAAACCAAGCACTTTATGGGAGGCAACCCATATTTATCTTTACTTTTATCACGATTATAGTAGTTATTATTTGAAATTATCATTATTTTGTGGTAGTATTAAACTCTACTACTCTTATTTACCCTTGAATCATCATAAAAATTAGATCCATAAAGAAAGATTGAAACGCATTTGAACCAGAGCGAAACTGTGCAATTTTTTACTTTGGTGCTGACGGCGCCCTCGACGCCGCCGACAATGGGTTTTCCCGAAAGTCTAGGAAAAATAAATACAGTGCTCGCCGAAGGAGCCCTCGACGCAGCCGACGGCGAGAATGGTGAGATGGCGGTTTCTTGAGTTTGAATGGTGGTTTTTGGTGATTTTTGGAAGGAGTTACCCTTTTAAACCCCCAAATTTGATTCCTAAGATCATATTTCCCCCAAAAAATGAAGTGAAACTCCACCAATTTCATTCCTATGGCATACAATTCTCCTGATAATCCCAAAATACGAGTTTATAATAGGAAAAAGTTTATTAGTGCGAAAGCGCAGCGAATCTTCAACAAGGTTCTAACGAAGAAAAGATTGATCAAGGAACGAGGATTTGTGAATTACGGATTGAATAATCCCTCTACGAGTATTGAAGAGATGATAGTGTGGTGAAGATGGGAAGTGTTGTGCTATACTACCACCGCCGTGGTTGTTTCTGTTGTAAAAGAATTTTACGCAAATGTGCACGGAATTAACCAGAGATAGATGGATCACTTTCACTCCTACATGGATCAATGAATTATACATGATCGAGAACATTCCTGTCTTCCACTATTCCAACTTCGTCCCAACAAGAGACCAGATGAATGAAATTTACCAATATTTAACGGACAAAACTGACGACTGGGAAATGAGAGAAAATGGGTATGTTAGCTTTTCTGCGACACTCCTAAATTTTGTTTCAAAACTCTGGCACTTTTCATTTGTGCAAAACTGTTACCGACAATGAAGATCAGTAAAGTTTCTAAAGAAAGTGCTATTTTGAATTACTACATCCAAAGGGGACTGCCGATCGATATTGGATCAATAATTGTGAAGTCGGTTTTAGGCCTGATCGTTCATGGATCAACTTATGGGCTTGGACACCCTTCCATAATTTTCTCACTTCGCAGTCAGTTTACAGTGTCCTATGAAAATTGAGAAAAAGGTACTTCTACCTTGGAAGCCTTTGGACCCAACTTAGAGATTCTCAGCTTTTGAAGATGAAAATGACATGGCCATTATAGTAGATCAATCATCTCAGAATACTGCCAGTTCAACCCTTAATTCCTGATAAAACTTTGATGATCCTACGCAGAATCAAGAAATTGGAGAAGGAGGTACAAAATGTCATGAATGTAATTAATAATATCTCTGATTTCTTTAATCATCTAGACTGGAGGACGAAAGAACATTTTGATCACTCTAGATATTTAGAAGATAGTTTCATATGACTGATGAGGAGGGTGAAATTGATAGAAGAGGATTCCTCTGAAGAATTTTCATACCGACCCTTCTACAACCTCTTCGTTCATGTGCAATCAATGCGTGATCTCAAAGAAGAATCTAGTACTGAATCTGATGAATAGTAGATTTATATTACTACCTGTCTGCCTATTTATGTAATTTGATTTGAACTTTGTATTTGCTTTGCTTTAGAATTATGCTTTTAGATCTTTGTATAGTTGAGATTAAGCATACGATGTTTTGTTTTCAGCATTTTGAGTTTTGTGGCTTGGATTGCAACACTGAATTAATGTGTTGAGGTTGAGAAAATACCAAACTTAGGTGTGTTATGTAACATATATTGTACCACTTGGAATTTATATATAAATGTGATGTTTTGTGTTGTGAAAGTTTATTTATGATAAGTACATCGTCACTTAAAATTATATCTATAATGATTGACCGATGTCGTTAAGGCTTAAAATTGATCAAAATCGCAAAAATCTGAGAATTGAACCAAAATCAATATAGCCCACCGACGGTGCCCTCGACGCTGCTGACGACAGATTTTTCCCAAGGGTTATGTTTAAAAATTCAATAGAGCGCGCTGACGGCACCATCGACCTCACCGAAGGCGAGCTCGCTAAAAATCACCTTTAACCACAATTTTGACCAGTCAACCGCCACTATTCATCATCCCCTTCCTCCTAAAAAATGTAATTTTGGTCCTAGGGCTTGAGAGATCCTGGATTGGGAGGAGATTTCAAGGCTTTTTGACATGAGATTTGATCATCTCTAGGAAGAACTTCACTCCAACCTAAAAATATTTGATTTTCACCAAGAATTTCTTCCGCATTGAGGAGATCCAAAAAATTTAAGAATGTGAAGAAAATATTGGGAAGAAATTCATGGAACTTAGTGTTAAACTCTTAGAATTACTCTTGGAAGCCATTATTTGCATATTTGAAGTATATTTTAGAATTTTTCTATAATTGATTAGATTGAAATGGTTCCACTTCAAAAGAAACGAATTGAGTTCAACGACTCTCTCTTTGTCAATGCAATGACTCAATCAAGATTTATTTCAGTATTTAAAGGAAAGAAGTGTATACAAAATCGAGTTTTTGAGAGTCCGAGAGGAAAAATTGAACAAGTTATTACCGAGCGGAGGTGGGAAAACTTTTGTTACACCGCCATTAAAGCTGATGCAAATGTTGTGAAGGAATTTTACGCCAATGTAATCCTTTCTAAAGATGGAATTGTTCAAGTGCAGGGATTTCCTGTTGAATTTAATGCCGCCCGCATCAACACCTTTTACAAAGTCCTAGACTCGTATAGTTGCCATTATGAATCCTTTAGTACAATGGATGGCCCTTTGAATGATGTGATCAACTTTCTCACATATGGGAAAGGAACATGGAAGATTAAACAACGAGAACATGTAAATTTTTCTGCTTCCATAATGCATGCCACCTCTAAGGCGTGTGTGACACTATTTTATTTCCTTTACTCTGTTACCGACTTATCACCATAGTGAGGTAACTAGAGATAGAGCTATTCTGAATTTATGTATTAAGAATAATAGAACCATAAATGCAGGGAGAATTATTTTTAAGCATATATTTGCTACGATAAGGAGTGAGACAAGTGGAGGTCTAGGACATCTTGACCTTATTTACGCACTTTGCCAACTTTTTGGAGTGGAAGCTGGAGATGAAGAATGGGTTTACCCTATGAAACCCATTAGTAAAGCCAATTTGGCTTATGAATCCCATGAGAAATAGAGAACTGGGAGTATGAGTCAAGAGCCTTCTATTAGTAGAGATGTCCCCTCTACAAGTTATGACCTTCCACCTTCTAGTTCCCCTACTTTGACATATTTGATGAATGAGTTGACCTTGCAACGGAAGAGCATAGAGTTGATAAATGAAAGGATTGGAGGTTTAAAGCGTCGACATGATTATGATAGTGAGTACCTTCAGAGGCATTCAAAATTTGAGGTAGCTTATTATGAAGCTCAGACCCGACACTACAGAGGCGAGCCTAATGTTACTTTCCCGGAGTGCCCCTGATATACTCAATATCAGCCCGATCCACCTGCTGATCAAGGAGATGAAGACAAAGTGCGGGATTTTGATATTTGAATGTAATTGATGTACTTGTACTAGTACTTTTATTTCTGTGATCTTTTGTAATAGAAATGGATGTTTATGTGTATTTGAACTTTAATTTTTATTATTATATTGTACTTGGATGATTTTGAAATTTTTGTTATAAATTTAGTGTTATAGTTAAATTTGCATGTGTAGTATAATAAATGTTGAGTAGTATTTTGGAATGTAATGTGAATTTTATTTTACATTATAATTATAATTATTTTATTTAGTATTGTGATTGTGTTAGGAAAAGTTGTGCTTATTTAATATATTAGTTTTATATTTATTTCAAAATTTCATTACCCAGTTCTCTAATGATTTATATGTGTAGAAAGATCCTAATATTACAGACTAGGTGAAGTAGAAATTTTGAGAAGCCCTGCAAAAATTTTAGAATGATGAAA
The DNA here is from genome assembly GCA_002079205.1 of Phalaenopsis hybrid cultivar. NCBI lineage: Eukaryota > Viridiplantae > Streptophyta > Magnoliopsida > Asparagales > Orchidaceae > Phalaenopsis > Phalaenopsis hybrid cultivar. The sequence goes on from JXCR01129692.1 coordinate 66,359, forward strand.
ATGCCTAAAATACTGAGGTATGATTTATATTTAGAGTTTTTCTTTCCACCTATATTATTTCATATTTAAAAATTTAAGTTTTGGGGAGAGAAGAAAAAGATTAACTATTAGATGTCCTGTATTTAATTATTTTCAAAAATTATTTATATGATTTTATTTAGTGAATTTAATTTACGTAACTATATTTTAGTAGCTATTTGAATATTATGGTAGATTTAAGGAAATATTTTTGTAACAAAAATTAATTTTGTAACTTAAGATATTTAGTATAAGAGAATAAGATTATAGTTAACTATTTAAAGTAAAAGAAACTATATTTTGAAGTGTTAAGAATCTTGAAAATTCATTTGAGAAGAAAAGATTGGGGCTCGAAAACTATATTTTAAAGTATTAAGAATCTGGAAATTCATTTGAGAAGAAAAGATTGGGGCTCACGATGTAAAAACTATGAAATATTTATAAGGTAAAGGAATGCTTTGAGTTTCAAATTTAGGGAAACTATGAAATATTTATAAGGTAAAGGAATGCTTTGAGTTTCAAATTTTGGGAAAGAAAAGTGAAGTTATGAAATATTTATAAGGTAAAGGAATGCTTTGAGTTTCAAATTTATGGAAAGAAAGGTGATGTAAAATATTTATAAGGTAAAGGAATGCTTTGAGTTTCAAATTAGGGAAAGAAAGGTGATGTTCAAATTACTTATAAGGTAAAGGAATGCTTTGAGTTTCAAATTTAGGGAAAGAAAAGTGAAGATCAAAATCTATAAGGTAAAGGAATGCTTTGAGTTTCAAATTTAGGGAAAGAAATGTGATGTTCAAAATCATGAAAATTCATTTGAGAAGAAAAGATTGGGGCTCAATGATGTAAAAGCTATGAATATTTATAATTTGAAGTATTAAGAATCTGAAAATTCATTTGAGAAGAAAAGATTGAGGCTCAATGATGTAAAAACTATGAAATATTTATAAGGAAATTCATTTAAGAAGAAAAGATTGGGGCTCAATGATGTAAAAACTATGAAATATTTATAAGGTTGAATGTTTTGGGTTTCAAATTTAGGAAAAGAAAGGTGATGTTCAAAATTATTAAAGGCTATCCAGATATAGTAATCCTCACTTNCTAATTATTTTAAAAAATTATTTATATGATTTTATGTAGTGAATGTAACTCAGGAAACTATATTTTGTTGCTATTTAAATACTATGGTAGATTTAAAGAAATATTTTTGTAATGAAAATTAATTTTGTAACTTAAGATATTTAATATAAGAGAACTTATAGATTTTGTAAGGAAAATTAATTTTGTAGATTAAGATATTTAGTATAAGAGAATAAGACTATAGTCAACTATTTAAAGTAAAGGAAACTATATTTTGAAGTATTAAGAATCAGGAAATTCATTTGAGAAGAACTACTAAAGTAAAGGAAACTATATTTTGAAGTATTAAGAATTTGGAAGTTCATTTGAGAAGAAAAGATAACAAAAATTAATTTTGTAACTTAAGATATTTAGTATAAGAGAATAAGATTATAGTTAACTATTTAAAGTAAGGGAAACTATATTTTGAAGTATTAAGAAATTCATTTGAGAAGAAAAGATTGGGGCTGAAACTATATTTTGAAGTGTTAAGAATCTTGAAAATTCATTTGAGAAGAAAAGATTGGGGCTCGAAAACTATATTTTAAAGTATTAAGAATCTGGAAATTCATTTGAGAAGAAAAGATTGGGGCTCACGATGTAAAAACTATGAAATATTTATAAGGTAAAGGAATGCTTTGAGTTTCAAATTTAGGGAAACTATGAAATATTTATAAGGTAAAGGAATGCTTTGAGTTTCAAATTTTGGGAAAGAAAAGTGAAGTTATGAAATATTTATAAGGTAAAGGAATGCTTTGAGTTTCAAATTTATGGAAAGAAAGGTGATGTGAAATATTTATAAGGTAAAGGAATGCTTTGAGTTTCAAATTTAGGGAAAGAAAGGTGATTTTCAAAATCATTAAAGGCTATCCAGATATAGTAATCCTCACTTGAAAAAGGAAAAAGAAAGGGCAATCCCTGAAAAGAAAAGAAAAATATATAGGATTGAAAGCAATCCAAATGAAAAAGAAAAAAATATTAATCCTTGAAAAGAAAAGAAAAATATATAGGATTGAAAGCAATCCAAATGAAAAAGAAAAAAAACCCTGAAAAGAAAAGAAAAATATATAGGATTGAAAGCAATCCAAATGAAAAATAGAAAAGAAAGAAATCTTGAAAAGAAAAGAAAAATATATAGGATTGAAAGAAATCCAAATGAAAAAAAGAAAAGAAAGAAAAAAATATATATGGAGGTGAGGAAAAGCTTGAGGATATGCCTAATCAAAAAGTGGCTTCACTGAACCTACTTAAAGGGAAAACCTAAATACATTCCTAATCTTTTATTTATGGATTAGATCTTTTACTAGTAGTGTTCCCATGAAGTTCCTATCATCTGAATATTATAAGTAACTTAATATTGTAGCATATAGTCATTCTTGAAATGAATAGAAGAGTAGAACTCTTAAACATGATGACTAGATAATCTTGTCGCTATAGAGTTAATTTAATTACTTGAATTTTTTCTGAAAATCTTACTATAGTATTTATCTAAATCATACTTATAGTATTTCTGAATTAAAACTTTTCTACCATAGAACATAACTTTTATGTAGTACTAAAATTACTTGAGGACAAGTAATAGTTAAGTTTGGGTGATTTTGACCAAAGANTGATAGAAAACAATCCAAATGAAAAAAAGAGAGAAAAGAAAGAAAGAAAAAATATAAAAGTGAAGAGAAGCTTGAGGATATGCCTAATAAAAAATTGGCTTTGCTGGACCTACCTAAAAGGAAAACCTAAATACATTCCTGAACTTATATTTATGGATTAGATCTTTTACTAATAGTGTTCTCATGACGTTCCTATCCATTGAATATTCTAAGTGACTAATATTGCAACATATAATCATTCTTAAAATGAATAGAAGACTAGAACTCTTAAACTTGATGATTAGATAATCTTGTAGCTACAGAGTCAATTCAATTACTTGAATTTTTTTAAAAATCTCACTATGATATTTATTTAAATCAAATTTATAGTATTTTTGAATTAAAATTTTACTACAATAGATCATAACTTTTATAAAGTACTAAAATTACTTGAGGACAAGTAATAGTTAGTTATGGGATTTTGACCCAAGGAAAATATGTTGAGATTTTCATACCTATTTTATACTGTTTTAATGATATTGCACTTTAAAAGATTTTGACCAAAAAAAAACATGTTGAGATTTTCATACATATTTTATACTATTTTTGATGATATTACACTTTAAAGAAAAGTATTTTTGATGTTTTGTTGCAGGAATGATGGAATAGGGTCATTGGAGCAAAAAGATGCAAAAAGGAGCAAATTTGGAGTGAAAAAGACTAAAATGTGAAGAATTGAACTAGGGCGCCGACAGCGTCATCAACTTCGCCGGCGACGCCATCAACTTCGCCGACGGAGCCATCAACTTTGCCGACAACAAGATTTTCTCAAGACTCCAGAATTAATTCATTAAGAAGGTCCACCAATGACACCTTGAGGTCGCCGACGGCAAGCTCGACGGTTATGTCCAACTAGGCTTTGGATGAGGACAAATTTTGAAGGGATGCTTAGGCAACTCTTGAAAAAACTCATCCACATCTTTAAAGCGAAGAATTTTGCTAAAAATAGAGAGAGGACAGACTCTAAATTAAAGGATGAAAAAGTGTAGAGAGTCTAAATTGTGAGGAATTTTTTGAGAGATTGTATGAGTGGAGGGAAAGTGAGAGATTTCTTCCTCCTTGTCACTTTGAAGAAGAATTCTGTGTAATGTAAAGAAAGGAAGAGATTCAGAAGAACTTCGAGGAGTTTTCTTGGGGAAAAATTAGAGAGAAGTTTATTTATTTTTGTAGTTTGTATGACTTTAATCTTATACATGAATTTTGAGTTTTGTTGTGTTTTCCTCATGAGATCTGAGTAATTTTCTCTATCTTTGTCCTTTTCTTGAGATTTATGAAATGGTGATTTGAATTGGTTCAGCCACAAAAATTTTAAAGAAATTGTGATAATCTTTTCACTTCGATCTTAATTTACTTTCAATCTGGCCAATTAATTTGTTAAAATATGTTGAGTTNTCGAGGGGAACATGGGAGCTCCGAAGTGAGAGTCAGTATCTTCCCAGCCTAGCCGCAGATTCATTAAACAAGCATTGGATTAATCAATGTTCTTTATGCCTGGACCAAAGGGTAAAAAATAGGTATGCTTCTATTTGACACAATATAATTTGAATTAATTCACTTTATTCATTCACTATAATTTCTTGATAAGGAGAATGATGTTTTCTTATATATTGAATATCACATTAAAAACTTCATTAGTATATTTAGTTATTTAATAGTTATTAAATTACATATTTATTTCAATTGCTTATTAGTGACAGATAAGCAAATTGAATTCCATTATTGTGATTAAAGTATTGCTTTTCTAAAGTCTTCGTTTGTAGTTCTAATATTACTCCCCGTTGGATCGATATCTAGGACTCCATTAGAGGCCTATATTACTTGAGCGATACGTATACTTGCGTTGGTAAATGTGACTTTATAATTATTGAATATTTTATACATACATCTTTATCAAATCTATAACTATTATTAAGTTTTGGTACAGTTGCTGAGGAATTAAATCTTTTAGCAGCAGTATTAATTACTTATATTTTTAAGCATATATAAAGTCGCGGTCAATTATCTTCTCTAAACTTCATTAAACAATATTGGATTAAGCCAAATTCACTACTAAACCCATTAATATTTCATGAGTAAATTTGTAATTTCAAGAATATTAAATCAAATGAAATTTAATTCTCATTGAAAGATCACACTTATCATTTCATCATCAATTAGGGGCTTCAAATAAGTTTTTATTTTCCTAGATAAAGCTCTCTACCTTAGGCTCATCCAATATAATTAATTTCTGATCGAGGACTTTATATATCCTTAAAAATATAAGATAAATATGGCGTAATAAATATTCAATAATTGTAAAGTCACACTTATCAACGCAACTATACATATTGCTCAAGTAATATAGGGCTCTAATGGAGTCCTAAATATCGATCCCACATGGAGTGGTTTAGAACTTCAACTAAGATTTTAGAAAGCAATACTTTAATCGCAACAACAAAGTTCAATTTGCTTATTTGTCACTAATAGGCAATTGAAATAAATATATAATTT
>JXCR01129696.1:0-36558 GCA_002079205.1 Phalaenopsis hybrid cultivar
AAAGTTAATTTTTTAACAGAAATAAAACATCTAGCATCATATATGAAAGCAAGATTGAAAACTAACTATAAAATGCTTGCAAGAATTTTCATATCCAAAATATGCAAGTACAAAAACTAAAAATAGGAGTAGAAAATTAAATTAATCAAATTTTTATTTCTTCTTAATATAAAAAGATTCATTAGACTTCTATGCAGTGGAGTATACCCAAAAAGCAAATAAACACACTGGCAAACAAACACAATAGCAACACAAAGAAAAATAACTCGTAGTAAATTGAAATTTTTTTAACATGCAACTCATAATTAGAAAGTTAAATTTTAAACTTTTTCAAGATTTTGAATTAAGTTCAAAAAACACTAACTAAATACACCAAACAACACAATTAACATAGTTACTACCACACAAACATAGTGACTACACAAAAGTACAAATACATCACAGAAATGTCTACAAAACACAATGATTAAAACTAATAATATCAACAGTGTCAACTAAGTGCAAAATACCAGCACAATCCACAATACATAAAAAAAAATAACATAAAATAGAAAACAAAACTACAAATCCAACTAACCATCATCTTCCTCATCACTATCATCACTATGCCAAGCAGTTGTAGGCTCATATGGTGGATATCTAGAGTACTGATGAAATACTACATCTCGGTTACCTCTATTGAGATGCTCCACAGCTGTGTTGTATTCCTCCTCATAATCACTTTTTATTCTCAGGTACCCATCCATATGCTCAGCGAAATGCTCTAAATTTGCCACTTTTTCTTTGGTATAAATAACATTATTCAATATCCTTTGTCTAAGTTGTGACTAAGTATCAAAACCATAATTTTGATCCCATGAAGTAGAAGCATGTGAAGTAGAGGCCCATGAAGTAAAGGCAGCAATACTATTGGAGAAACCACCCTTGCAACCAAAAATAGAATGATGTGAATAAGTCTTCACATTCACACTAGTAATGGGCTTAACTGGCTCTAAAATCTCCTACCAGCTATCATATCTAACAGTAGCCTGCTCACAAAACAAGAAGAGAAACGATGCAAATCCCAAACCTACGGTAGTATTAGCAATGGTAGAACTGGTAATAACTCCATAAATCAATCCTCCAATATTAATAAGCTTGGAATGTTGAATACAGTAGTTCAAGGTTGCTCTCTCTCGAGTCACTTCACTTAGATGATTTATAGGTAGTAGACAAGCAGAGATAAAATAGTGTCATGCCTTTGCATTGGCATCCAACTTCGAGGAAGACAAATTTGCTCTTCTGTCATTTGTAATCTTCCATAATCCTCTCCCAACAGTTAAAGATGATATAATCTCGTCTAGATCCTCCTCAGTAAGACTATAGTTTGCATTCCAACACAAAGTACTAGTAGGAAAATGGTAAAACTGGTTAATTACTTCAGGAGAAAATGGTACTGTCTTCCTCCGTACTATGACTCCTTCCTCATCAGCCTCTGAGAGATTTGCATAGAAAAATAATAGTGACAACAGAAAAATAACAAAACTGCTTCTACTGGCGGCTAACAACCAACTTTTCAACAGCTCCTCTTGAACTTTTGAAACATCGCTAAGGAACCAGTTTCCTTATATGTAAAGCATCACTGTACCTGTCCTTAGCTCTCGAACTAACAAATTTACTTGAATCAAATGGAGCTTTTCCTTTGCTTCTTCTCATTCTTGGTGCATTTTCTAAAATTTTTTATAAAATTAAAAATAAATTCCACAATCAACTCCAAATCATAAAACACAACCCCTAAAAGATTAAACTAACAGTCTATGCATTTTCCATCAATTTTTTTCAAATTTTCACCATGAATAGTGATTTTTGGGGAACCCATAAATGTGTTCAAAATACATGGTGAAAATAAAAACAAATTTGCATAGAGGTGAAGCTCTTACCTCAAGAAGATCAAATCTAGCAAATTTGGCTTGAATCCATAAAGAAATCTTCACTTAAGATGATGCCCAAGCTCTCCAAATCGTGAAAAATTGAGTAAGGGGGTGAAGTGGAGTGGTTTAATGGTGATTTTTGGACCAAAAATTCACTTAAAACCTTTCGTGAACCGGTTCTCATGAACCGGAGCTTAAGCGTGAATAATTCTGCACTTAGGTGCCCGTCTATGAGTTTAGTCAGCGCTTTAGCGCGGGATTTGATGCTTAGGCACTAGTGCACAAATTTTGATCATTATTATTTAACATAAATGCACTCTAAACCTAAGTCAACCAACCCTTTATTGTCTCAAAAACATTTTATATTCCATTCTCTTCCCTCTCACTTTCTTCTAACTCAAGATTCATCAATTTAAGCTAATTCAATTCAACAATAAATAACATAAAATTTTTCACAAACAAAACACTTGTATTCATTCACAAATGATTATAAACATTTTTTTAATACATAAATTCTCAATCCAAATAGTCTTGGATGAGAAAATTCCTAACACAGACTTTAAATAAACTTAACATATAAAAACACTTTAAAACACACATAACATTAACAAAAAAACATTAAACACACAAACACTAAGAATAAATCACAAACCTAGTTCCATTCTCTAGTTGATGGAACAAATTATGGCCTATTATTAGTCTCTCCTTCAGCATTTGGCATGTATATCTGAAAGAAAGGATGATGAACAATAACTCTGGTTGAATCTTCTTCAATTCACTTGTCTTCAGATACATAGCCTTATCTGCTTCTTCTATAAAATTGGTATGGATAAAATGCATCTTTAGTTGCCATCCCATATGATCTAGATGTGCGTTAACTTCCATCACTTTTGCTTCAATTGAAGCAGTATTAGCCGCAATTTTAGTGATCTTTTATGTTATTCCTTCGATATTAACAGATAGAAAACTATTATACATCTCGTGTGCACTTTGACTAATAAACTTATTTCTCATTACTTCCTCCTTCTTCAAATCACATCTCGTGTGCACTTAACTGCCAGATCTTGGCTCTTAAGTGCCAGTGCTCAATTTAGCACAAGCCAACTTAACGCCAAACATTCATTCTAACATGTCTAAGCTATCTCTTATGGTCTTAAAATAATCACTAACTAAATATATAATCAAATTACTACCATAACTTTCTAATTCACACACAATAACATAACAATAAAAACAAACACATAGATAACAATGGGGTGCCTCCCACAGAGCATTTTGTTTTACGTCGTCAGCCCGACGTAATCAGTGCTTATTCTGTCTATGACCATTCACTTTGAATATTTTATCAATTTTAGGATCTTTGATATCCACAACTCTAAAAGGATAAATTTTCATCACAACAAATGGTCCTATCCACCTGGACTTAAATTTTCCTGGAAATAATCTTAACCTTGCATTATAAAGCAAAACTTGTTGCCTTACTAAAATTTTTTAGTCAGAATCCTTTGATCATGTTAGATCTTCATCTTTTCTTTGTAAATCTTAGCACTTTCATAAGATTCATTATTTATCTCTTCAAGCTCATTTAATTGCAATAAACTCTTCACATCAACATCTTTCATATTGTAATTAAATTCCTTAATTGTTCAATATGCTTTATGCTCAAATTCAACTAGTAAATGACACACTTTCCCAAATACTAGCCTGTATGGGGACATTCCTATAGGAGTTTTGTATGCACTCCTATAAGCCCACGAAGCATAGTAAAGTTTAGCTGACCAATCCATTTTGGTTGGAATTACAGATTTTTCCAATATTTTTTTATTTCACGGTTAGATAATTTAGCCAAACCACTTGTCTAAGGATGTCGTGCAGTAACAATTCTATGGTTAATATGATATTTTTTTTAATAATTTCTCCATTATTGCATTTTTGAAATGACTTCCTTTGCCAATTATGATCACTCTCAGCATCCCAAATCTACAAAACATATTTGTTCTTAAGAACTTTGCAACACTTTGAGCATCACATTGAGGTGAAACAACAACTTCTATCCATTTGGATACATATTCTACTATTTAAAATATATATAAATTTCCAAACGATGGTATAAACGATGCAATGAAATCTAATCCCCAAACATCAAATATTTCAACTTTTGACATATAATTGAGGATTGTCCCATTCCTCCTAGAAATATTACGTACTTGTTGACATCGATCACAAGTTTTGATATAAGAATTAACATCACTAAAGGTTGTAGGCCAATAAAATCCAGATTGTAAAATTTTATATGTTATTTTATCAACACCAAAATGACCCCTAAAATCAAAATTATGACATTTTTGGATAATTTCATAAGTTTCTTCTAAAGGCACACATCTTCGAATGACTAAGATCATTTCCTTGTTTATATAAAAATGAGACACCCCAAAAATAAGGCTTAGCTTCAAATAAAAATTTTCTCTTCTATTGGTATGTCATTCCATAGGGTATAGTATCACTAACAATGAAGTTCACAATGTCTGCATACCATGGAACACGCCATTCATTAATATTGAACAATTTTCATCTGCAAAATGTTCATTAATATTTTTTTCAAACTAGAGTGATTTTTCTAATTCAAGTATAGACAGATGATCAGAAATTTGATTCTCAGCTCCCTTCCTACCTACTATTTCAAAATCAAATTCTTGCAAAAGAAGAACCCTTCGTATCAGTCTAGGTTTTCTATCCTTCTTTTTAATTAAATATTTAATAGTAGAATAATTTGTATGCACAATACATTTAGTTCCAATCAAGTATGAACTAAATTTATCAAAAGCATATACTACTACTAATAACTCTTTCTTAGTTATTTTATAAATAATTTGAGCTTCACTAAGAGTTCTACTAGCATTGTAGATAACCTTGAAATTCTTATCATGTTTTTGTCTTAAAACTACTACAATAACATAATCACTAGAATCACACATTAATTCAAAAGGTTTTTTCCAATCTAGTGCAACAATAATTGGTGCAGTGACTAATTTTTCTTTTAATAATTCAAAAGCTTTTAAGCACTCTTCATCAGAATTAAAAATTACATCTTTTTCAAGTAAATGGAACGGAGGCTTAGCAAATTTTAAAAAGAATTTAATATATCATCCGTAGAATCTAGCATGTCCTAAAAAACTCTTAATTTCCTTTACACTTATTGGGTAAGGTAAATTAGCGATTACTTGAATTTTTGTAGGGTCTACTTCCATATCATTTTTTGAAATTTGATGTCCCAAAACTATTCCTCCTGCTACTATAAATTGACATTTTTTCCAATTAAGGACTAAATTTGTTTTTTCACTGCGTTTAAGAACTGTTGATAGATGTTCTAAACATAAGTCAAATGAAGTTCCAAACGCTGAAAAATCATCCATAAAAACCTCAATCCCTTTTTCAAATAAATCACCAAAAGTAGCCATCATACATCTTTTCAAATGTAGCAGGTGCATTGCATAAAACGAAAGGCATTCTTCTAAAAGCAAAAGTGTCATAAGGACTGGTATAAGTTGTTTTCTCTTGATTCTCTAGAGCTACTTGTGTTTGTTGATAACCAGTATATCCATCCAGAAAATAAAAGTATTTATGCTCAGCTAGTCTATCCAGCATATGATCTAGAAAGGGTAGTGGGAAATGATCTTTTCTTGTGGTGAGAATTAATTTTCTATAATCAATGCATATTCATCATCATGTAACTTGCTGTTGACCTCACTTTTAGTGAAGGTCTTAAAATAACATCCATAGACCAAACTCAACTTGAGGAATCTTATGATTTAAGATTCTTAGACACATTTAAGAGACCTAAAATGATCATTGTGATCAGTAGGATAAAGGGTCTACCAACATTGACTTCTTTGGACATACATAGGGTGATTAAAACCTTAAAAATTGAAATAAGCCTCAAAGCACTCCTTTTGGAGCTTAACAATGACAATACCCTGAATGATCAAATCTGTGGTGACAAACCCTAATCTGGTCAAATTTTGACTTAATGGTCACCATAATGATAATAAAGTTAACATCGACATTTAATTGATCCAATTGGACAACTTTGACCCAAATAGTCAATTTCGGTCAAACTGGTCAATAATGGTCAAACTGGACAACTTTGGTTAATTTGGACAAATGAATCAATTCAAACCCTAAAAATGGTCAAATTGGATTATTTGATCATTTTAAAACACTAAATTGGTCAAATTGGACCATTTGGTCAACTACACACCATTGACCAACTATTGGTCAAATTGACTAAAGTGAACCTCCATGGTCTCCACTTTGACCATTTGATCATTCATAAACCCAAATGACCACCATATGGTTAATCTGACCAATCTGGTCAAATTTGGTCAAACTTGAGTCAACCTGGTGAAACCCAAGTCATACCCTAAGACCCTCATGACTAAACTAACGATGACATGGTCAAGTGAGTCATCATATTCAACCCTAGATCTTCATTTGTCAACTATGGTTAAAACTGGTCAACCATAGTCAACTTGGTCAAAATGGTCAATCCATTGCCTAATGATCAACACATAGACCCCATGACTAACCTAGCCATGAGAAGGTTAGAAAAGTGATATTGGTCAACTCTACATCTAAACGGGTCAACTATGGTCAACCTAGTCAACTTTGGTCAACCTGGTCAACTTTGGTCAAAATATTTAATTTTGAACCAAATTGGTTTAATTGGTTAAATCATCAACACCCAAAATCATTTTGACCAATTTGTGGGTTAATATTATAATTTCCTCCATTTTTGATTAATTACATAATTATTTAAAAATGGATTTATAAATTTAACCCTAAACTAAATGACATCATATGTGACATAAAACCCCATAATTGATTTTTAAAGTTAAATCTAATTTATGGGAGGTCATAAATGGGTTATTCATAATCCATTAGACCCATAATGACAAATTTGGCACTTTAACAATGGTTAAAGGTCATAATTACACCACCATAAAAGAAGGGACATGTGTCATTCCCTCTTGAAACCAAAGCATGACTTGGAAGCATAGGTGGAGAGCACCACAAAACCTCACTAATGGAGAGAAATAGCTTAGCTAAACCTCTTTTATCATGGTTAAATTCATCATGAGGAGAAAGGTGAGTAGGAAGCATATGTGTCATGTTCCCTTAATCCATAGAATGAGCTGATGAAATTATGTGGGGAATGTCATCTCAGCAAATTTTAGCCAACATTATCCACTTCATAGATTAGCCAAAAAGGGGAAGCCAAGGATTTAAGTAAAAATTTACTCAACATGGGTTTAACCTTGGAAAATCAGTTGAACTTATCATCAGCCAAAATTCTACCTGGAAACCATCATTAATATGGTCAATAACATCCCCAAATGAACCTAAGCTGACCAAGGTTCATCCATGGCTCTTCTAAAGCCTATTTATAGGCCAAACCCGTGAGCTAATGAGAGAGAGAAGGACCCAACCACATTGCTCAATTCCAAATGCTCCCAACAACAAACTTCCTCCCCATTCCATAGGCAATTGATTCCTCTCTAAATCAAGCCTTCAAACCCTTTCCTCTCTTCCAATTTTGCCAAACCGAAATCCCAAAAAATAGGACATTTTTTGGGTCTAATAAAAACCCCACCCAATCATCAAATTAACTACTCCTACAACTTTCCGGAGGTGAAGAAGAAGATTCTAATCAAAATTGGATCTTATCTTGAGCTCTGACCTGGTTCTACATCAAGCTGTGATCTTCTTTTGGTGGACTATTGCTCAAATCCAATTTCACATCAAATTGGACCTACCAAGAGATTCACAGGCACCTAATAATCGATCCTATCAAATTTTGATTGAGGCTTCACCTCATCAAACAAAGGCATGGCCAAATTAAGCTAATTTGCATTCGGTTTGGACCTTTGTGACACAAATCTTTTCAAAACCCATGTATTACCGTATGGATGGATTCACCTTCACGCGGTCAAGCTTCAGGAAGAAACTTCACTCAATTCCATGGAGAATTGATTGAGATCATGCTCCTAAATGATGGACAGCTCACGGGTTATGTCTGTTTGGAGAAGATGATGGGAAGCCGTCCATTTTTACGAATTAAAAATGGATGGTAGATCCTTCCATACAAAATAATTTAAACAACGTGACACGTGGCTTCCACATGTATCCTCCCCACAAAAGAAAAGTAGTCGCATTCAACAAATCTGAGGATCCAGTCAGTATCCATGTGGAATTTCCTTTAAGTTAATTTGAAAAAAAAATATCTAGAAAATATCCAAAATTTTAAAAATTCATAACATTTTACAAAAACTCAAAAAAATTAAACAAAAATACCTATGAACTCAGGACAATGAGTGGAATATTATGGACATGAAATTATGATTTAATAAATTATAATTAATTTTTAATTATTTAATTACTCTCTGGAGTAATTTAATTATTTAAAATTATTTATAATTTCAATAATTCTGAAATTTGTAGGGAATGATCTTTAAACCCCTAGAAATCTTCCATAATTTTCCCAAGGCCAGAAAAATTTTCTAGATATCAATTTCTTAATTTCTTTCAAAATTTGTAATTATCCTTAAAATAATTATAAAAATTGAAGAAATTGGGAATTAAAATTTGAAATGGTTAGAAAACTTAGAGTGACACCTTTAAACTCTAAAATGACAAATTCTTAACCATTTAAAAATTTTTTAAATGACATTTCACCCATAGGGTCAAAACTATAAAATTAAAAAAAAAATACATATTTACCCTAGACATCTTTTAGGCTTGGACACTAGCCTTAGTGACACTCAGAGTTAACTAAACTCTAACATCTAGACCTAAATGACATAGGGTCTAATTCCCATCCTCATGACCAATTTGACTAACCCCATAGACTCAATATGGCAAGATATTTAAACCTAGACTTGATATGAATTCAAGTCAAATCAAACAAGACACTTAGATTTCATCTAGGTGAACCTAAAACTCTAATTAGGTTTAAACAACCTTTAAACCTAATTAAACCTAGTTAAACCTTAACTACATTAGGTTTAACTCAATACAAACCTAATTAGGTTTAAAATACATTTAGACCTAATTAAACCCTAGTTAGACCTTAAATACATTAGGTTTAACTCAATAAATCTTAATTAGGTCTAAACGTTATTAGACCTAATTAATCAGTTAAACCTTACCAAAATTAGGTTTAATTAACCCTAAAACCAATTAGACTTAACCCATATTAAGTCTAATTAATCAATTAAACCTTACTCAAATTAGGTTTAATTTACCTTAAACTCAATTAGAATTAACCCATATTGACCACGGCTTTATATATGCTTAAAAATATATGTAATTAATACTGGTGCTAAAAGATTTAATTCCTCAGCAACTGTACCAAAACTTAATAACAGTTATAGATTTGATAAAGATGCATGTATAAAATATTTAATAATTATAAAGTCAGACTTATCAACGTAAGTATATGAATCGCTCAAGTAATATAGGGCTCTAATGGAGTCCTAGATATCGATCCCACAGGGAGTAATATTAGAACTAAATTTAAGACTTTAGAAAAGCAATAATTTAATCACAATAATGGAATTCAATTTGCTTATCTGTCATTAGTAGGCAATTGAAATAAATATGTAATTTAATAACTATTAAATAACTAAATATACTAAGGAAGTGTTTAATGTGATATTCAATACATAAGAAAGCATCCTTCTCCTTGTGAAGAAATTATAGTGAATAGATAAATGAAATTAGTTTAAATTATATTGTGTCAAATAGGAGCATACCTATTCTTTAACCTTTGGTCCAGACATAAAGAACATTGACTAATCATATACTTGTCTACTGAATTTACGACTAGGCTGGGAGGATAGTGACTCTCACTTTGGAGCTCCCACGTTCCCCTCGTCTGAGGGCTAACATCTACACTTAAGTGCCCAAATGATAAGACTAAATTGGGGATTTTAGTCTGTCACTCTACAATCTCCAATTCTACACCCGATAATTTTATTTCCTTACTTATTTGCACCCAACTTCCAAGGGTGTTGTCCTCCCTGAGTCTTAGATGTAATCTTCACTTTAGTTGGAAAACTCAACATATTTTAACAAATCAATTGGCCAGATTAAAAGTAAATTAAGATCAAAGTGAAAAGATCATCACAATTTCTTTAACATTTTTGTGGCTCAATCAATTCTAATCATCAATTCACAAATCTCAAGACAAAGAGAAAGACAGAGAAAACTAGTCAGATCTCATAGAGAAAACAAAACAAAACTCAGAATTCATATATAAGATCAGAGTCATACAAACTACAATAATTAATAAACTTATTTCTAATTTCTCCCCAAGAAAGCTCCTTGAAGTTTCTATAAATTTCTTCCTTTCTTTACAACACACAAAATTCCTCTTCGAAGCGGCAAGGGGGAAGAAATCTCTAACTTTCCCTCCATTCTTGGAAATCCTCACAATTTTGACACTAATAAATTATCTATACACTAACGGAACCTTTCTAACCTCTAGGAACTCTCTAATTTTTGGCCAAACTCTTCTTTTAAAATTGTGGATGAGCTTTCCCAAGAGTTGCCTAAGCATCCCTTCAAAATTTGTCCTCATCCAAAGCCTAGTTGGACATAACCGCCGAGCTCACTGTCAGCGGCCTCGAGGGCGCCGTTGGTGGACCTTCTTAATGAATTAATCCTAGATTCTCAGGAAAATCTCACCGTCAGCGGATTAATGGCGTCGTCAGTGCCCAGTTCAATTCTTGACATTTTGGTCCTTTTCGCTCCAAATTCGCTCCTTTTTTTGCTCCGATGACCTTATTTCATCTTTCCTGCAACAAAACATTGAAAATACATTTCTTTAAAGTGCAATATCATTAAAAATAGTATAAAATAGGCATGAAAATCTCAACATATTTTCCTTTGATCAAAATCCCCCAAATTTAACTATTACTTGTCCTCAAGTAATTTTAGTACTTTATAAAAGTTATGATCTATTGTAGTAAAGTTTTAATTCAGAAAAGTAATAAGTTTGGTTTAAATAAATATCATTGTGAGATTTTCAAAAAAAATCAAGTAATTAAATTAACTCTGTAGTCACCAGATTATCTAGTCATCAAGTTTAAAAGTTCTAGTCTTCTATTCATTTCAAGAATGACTATATGTTGCAATATTAAGTCACTTAGAATATTTAAATGATAGGAACTTTATGAGAACAATACTAGTAAATGATCTATTCCATAAATATAAGTTCAAGAATGTATTTAGGTTTTCCCTTTAGGTAGGTCAAGTGAAGCCAATTTTTGATTAGGCATATCCTTAAGCTTCTCCTCACTTTCATATTTTTTTTCTTTCTTTCTTTTCTCTTTTTTCATTTAGATTATTTTCAATCTTTTCTTTTTCCTTTTTCAAGTGAGGATTACTATATCTAGATAGCCTTAAATGATTTTGAACATCACCTTTTTTTTCCTAAATTTGAAACTCAAAGCATTCGCTTACC
Organism: Phalaenopsis hybrid cultivar; assembly: GCA_002079205.1. Lineage (NCBI taxonomy): Eukaryota > Viridiplantae > Streptophyta > Magnoliopsida > Asparagales > Orchidaceae > Phalaenopsis > Phalaenopsis hybrid cultivar. The sequence goes on from JXCR01129696.1 coordinate 11,434, forward strand.
TTATAAATATTTCATAGCTTTTACATCATTGAGCCCCAATCTTTTGTATCGAAATGAATTTCCAGATTCTTAATACTTCAAAGTATAGTTTTCTTTACTTAAAATAGTTAACTATAATCTTATTCTCTTATACTAAATATCTTAAGTTACAAAATTAATTTTCATTACAAAAATATTTCTTTAAATCTATCATAATATTTAAATAGCTATAAAATATAGTTACCTGAATAAAATTCACTACATAAAATCATATATATAATTTTTGAAAATAATTAAATAGAGGACATCTAAAAGTTAATCTTTTTCTTCTCACCCCCAAACTAAAATTTTTAAATATGAAATAATACAGGTGGAAAGAAAAACTTTAAATTTGGGGGTGATGAAATCATACCTCAGTATTTTAGGCATTTTCACCATTCTAAAATTTTTGCAGGCCTTCTCAAAATTTCTACTTCACCAGATCTGTAATATTAGTAGCTTTCTACACATATAAATCATTAGAGAAATTTTTGGGTAATGAAATTTTGAAATAAGTATATAAAACTGAAATATAAACAAGCACAAAGGTAATGAAATTTTGAAATAAGTATAAAACTAAAACATTAAATAAGCACAACATTTCCTAACTACAATACTAAATAAAACAATTACAATTAAAATGCAAAATAAAAATCACATTACATTCCAAAATACTACTCAACATCTATCACAAAACAATTACAATTAAAATGCGAAATAAAAATCACATTACATTACAAAATACTACTCAACAAGAAATAATTATAATTAAAATGCGAAATAAAAATCACATTACATGATAAATTACTACTCAACATCCATTATACTAAACATGCAAATTTAACTATAACACGAACTTTATAACAACAATTAAAATCATCCAAGTACAACATAATAATAAAAATGAAAGTCCAAATACACATAAACATCCATTTCTATTACAAAAGATCACAGAAATAAATGTACAAGTACAAGTACATCAATTACATTCAAATATGAAAATCACAAACTATGTCTTCATCTCCTTGATCAACAAGTGGATCGGGCTAATACTGACTATATCGGAGGCACTCAGGGAAAGTAACATCAGGCTCACCTCTATAGTGTCGGGCCTGAGCTTCGTAATAAGCTATCTCAAAATTTGAATGCCTCTGAAGCTACTCACTATCATAATCATGACGACGTTCTAAACCTCTAATCATCTCATTTATTAACTCTATGCACTTTTTCTGTAAGGTCAACTCATTCATTTAGTCAGTCAAAGTAGGAGAACTAGAGGTGGAAGGTCATAATTTCTAGAGGGGGCATCTCTACTAGTAGAAGGCTCTTGACTCTTAATTTTAGTTCTCCATTTCTCATGGGATTCATAAGCTTTCAAATTGGATTTACTAATGGGTTTCATAGGGTAAGCCCATTCTTCATCTTCAGCTTCCACTCCAGAAATTTGGCAAAGTGCATAAATAAGGTCGGGATGTCCTAGACCTCCACTTATCTCACTCCTTGTCGTAGTCAATATATTCTTAAAAATAATTCTCCCCACATTTATAGTTATGTTATTTTGAATACAAAAATTCAGAATAGCCTTATCTCTAGTTACCTCACTATGGTGATAAGTCGGTAACACAGTAGAGGAACTAAAATAGTGCCACATTTTAGAGGTGGCATTCAGCATGGAAGCAGAAAAATTTACTCGTTCTCGTTGTCTAATCTTCCACGTTCCTTTCCCATCAGTAAGAAAGTTGATCACATCATTCAGGGGGCCTTCCATTGTACTAAAGGATTCATAATGGCAGCTATAAGAGTCTGAGACTTCGTAAAAGGTGTTGATGCGGGCGGCATTAAATCCAACAGGAAATCCCCACACTTGAACGATTCCATCTTCATAATAGATTACGTTGGCATAGAATTCTTTCACAACATTTGCAACAGCTTTATTGGTGGTGTAACAAAAGCTTTCCCGCCTCTGCTCAACCATACCTCATTCAATTTCTCCTCCCGGACTCTCAAAAACTCGATCTTGTATACACTTCTTTCCTTTAAATATTGAAATAAATCTTTATTGAGCCTTTGCATTCAAGAAGAGAGAGTCGTCAAACTCAATTAATCTCTTTTGACGTGGAGCCACTTCAATCTAATCAAATTATAGAAATATTCCAAAATATACTTCAAATATGCAAATAATGGCTTCCAAAAGTAATTTTAAGAGTTTAACACTAAGCTCTATGAAATTCTTCTCAATATTTTCTTCACATTCTCAAATTTTTCATATCTCCTCAATGTGGAAGAAATCCATGGTGAAAATCAAATATTTTTAACTTGGAGTGAAGCTCTTACTTAGAGATGATCAAATCGGGTGAAAAAAAAAGCCTTGAAATTACCTCCCAATCCAAGATCTCTCAAGCCCTAGGTCAAAAATTACGTTTTTAGGAGGAAGGAAATGATGAATAGTGGCGGTTGAATGGTCAAAATTGCGGTTAAAGTTATTTTTTTGCGATCTCGCCGTCGATGGGGTCGATGTCGCCGTCGGCGTGCTCTATTGAAATTTAAACATAACCCTTGGGAAAATCCGCCGTCGCTTGCGTCAAGGGCGTCGTCCGCAGGCTCTATTAATTTTGGTTCAATTCTGAGATTTTTGCAATTTCGATCAATTTCAAGCCTTAACGACATCCGTTCAATCATTATAGACATAATTTTAAGTGACTAAATGATGTACTTATCATAAATAAACTTTCACAACACAAAACATCACATTTATATATAAATTCTAAGAGGTACAATATGCATTACATAACACACCTAAGTTTGGTATTTTCTCAACCTCAACACATTAACTCAACGTAGTAATTAAAGCCACAACACTCAAAGTGCTGAAAACAATACATCCTATGCTTAGTCTCAACTATATAGAGATCTAAAAGCATAATTCTAAAGAAAAATAAATACAAAGTTCAAATCAAATTTCATAGATATGCAGACAGGTAGTAATATAAATCTACTATTCATCAGATTCAGTACTAGATTCTCCTCTGAGATCACCCATTGATTGCCCATGAACGAAGAGGTTGTAGAAGGGTCGGTATGGAAATTCTTCAGTGGAATCCTCTTATATCAATTTCATCCTCCTCATCAGTCATATCAAACTATCTTCTAAATGTCTAGAGTTATCAAAAAGTTCAATCATCCTCCAATCTAGATGATTGAAGAAATCGAAGATATTATTAATTGCATTCATGACATTTTGTACCTCCTTCTCCAATTTTTTGATTCTGCGCATGATCACCATAGTTTTAACAGGAATTAAGGGTTGAACTGACATTGAATTTTGAGATGATTGATCAACTATAATGGCCATGTCATTTTCATCTTCAAAAGTTGAGAATCTTGCAGTTGGGTCCAAAGGCTTCCAACAGGAAATCCCGGACACTTGGAACTGACTGCAAAGTGAGAAAATTGTGGAAGGGCGTCAAAGCACATAGGTTAATCCATGAACAATCAGGCCCAAAACTGACTTCACAATTATTGATCCAATTTCGATTGACAGTCCCCTTTGGATGCAGTAATTCAGAACAGCACTTTCTTTAGAAACTTTACCGATCTTCATTGTCGGTAACAGTTTCACAGAAATGAAAAAGTGTTAGTGTTTTGAAATGAGATTTAAGAGTATTGTAGAAAGACTAACATACCCGTTTTCTCTCATTTCTCAGTCGTCAGTTTCGTCCGTTAAATATTGGTAAATTTCATTCATCTGGTCTCTTGTTGGGATGAAGTTGGAATAGCGGCAGACAAGAATGTTCTCGATCATGTAAAATCCATTGATCCGTGCAGGAGTGAAAGTTATCCATCTACCTTGCACATAAACAACTCCCTGGTTGATTCCGTGTAAATTTGCATAAAATACTTTTACCACAAGTGCAATCATGGTGGCGGTGGTATAGCACAACACTTCCCATCTTCACTGCACTATCGTCTGTTCAATTGCCGTCGAGGGATTATTCAATCTGCGAGTTACGAATCCTCATTTCTTGATCAATCTTTTCTTTGTCAGTACCTTGTTAAAGATTCGCTGCGCTTCTGCATGAATAAACTTTTACAGATTGAAAACTCACATTCTCGGATTATCGAGGGAATTGAACGCCATAGGAATGAAATTGGTGGAGTTTCACTTCATTTTTGGGGGAAATATGAACTTAGAAATCAAATTTGGGAGTTTAAAAGGTTAACTACCGCCCAAAAACTGGCAAAAAATCGCCATTCAAACTCCAAAAACCGCCATCTTGCCGGTCTCACTATCGGCGGTGTTGAGGGCGCCGTAGGCGAGCTTTTGCATTTATTTTGCCTGGAATCTTAGGAAAAACCTACCGTTGGCGGCGTCGAGGGCGTCGTTGGCGTCCAAGGCAAAAATTGCACAGTTTCGCTCTGGTCTGAATGCGTTCCAATTTTTCTCTATGGATCCAATTTTTATGATGATTCATGGGTAAATAAGAGTAGTAGAGCTTAGTACTACCACAAACTAATGATAATTTCAAATAAAAACTACTATAATTGCAATAAAAGTAAAAATAAATATGGGTTGCCTCCCATAAAGCGCTTGGTTTAACGTTGTCAACACGACCTATTCAGGTGTTATTCAGGTTGACTGATCATTAAAACCTCTTTAAAATTTTGTCTTTTACCCTCAAAATATGGTTTTAATTTGTGTCCATTTACTTTATAAATCTATTTCCAATTTTTTGATCTTCAATTTCAACAGCTCCGTAAGTATAAACTTAACTCACAGTAAAGGGTCCTAACCAACGAGAATTCAATTTCCCAAGGAATAATTTCAGCCTAGTGTTGTAAAGCAAAACTTCTTATCCTGGTTCAAAGTTCTTTTGGTTTAATCTTTAGATCATGCCATAACTTTAGTTTTTCCTTATAAATTCTGTCATTATCATAAGACTCGTTTCTTGATTCTTCCAATTCATTTAATTGTAACAGTATCTTCTTACCAGCGTCTTTCAAATTATAATGGAATTCTTTAATCGCCCAATATGCCTTATGCTCCAATTTCACTGGTAAGTGACAAGTCTTTCAAAAAATTAGTCTGTAAGGAGTCATTCCAATAAGAGTTTTATAAGCAATTCTGTAAGCCCATAATACAGTATACAGTCTAGTGGACCAATCTACTCTACTCGGGTTTACAGTCTTTTCAAGCATTTGTTTAATCTCTCTATTAGAAACTTAAGCTAACCCACTGGTTTGAGGATGATAGGCACTAGAAATTCTATGAATAATATTAAACTTTTCTGCCAATCTCTGAATGTATTTATTTCTAAAATGGGACCCTCCATCAGTGATAATCATTCTAGGCATTCCGTATCTAATGAAAATATTTTTCATTAAAAATCTTGAAACACTTTTAGCGTCATAACGAGGTAAAGCTTGCGCTTCAATCCACTTAGAAACGTAGTCTACTGCAATAAATATACATAGGTTCCCAAATGAAGGACTAAATGGTCCCATGAAATCTAATCCCCAAACATCAAGGATCTCAACTTCTAACATGAAATTTAGAGGCATTTTATTTCTTATAGATATATTACCTACTCGTTGACATCGATCACAAGTTTTTATGTATCTATAAATATCTCTAAAGATAGTAGGCCAATAAAATCCAGCTTATAAAATTTTATAAACAGTTTTATCAATCTCAAAATGTCTTTCAAATTCAAATCATGACATTTCTAAATGATCAGCTCAGTTTCTTCATAAGGTACACGTCTTCTCATAATCAGATCCTTACATCGTTTATATAAATAAGGTTCATCCCAAAAATATGTTATCGCATCATGAATGAATTTCCTTTGTTGTTGCAGTGTCAGCGTAGGTGGTAAAATATCACTTACAATATAACTAACAATATTAGCATACCATTCATATTATAAAGTTGTTCATCAGGGAAGCTGTTTGTAATTTCATTGTCAATGTTAGATAATTCATGGTTTTCTAATCTTGACAAATGATCAGCAATTTGATTATCAGTTCTCTTTCTATCAATAACCACAAGATCAAATTCTTGCATCAAAAGTATCCATCTAATCATCCTTGGTTTGACATCCTTCTTTTGCATTAGATATTTAATAGCAGAGTGATCAGTGTGCACAACACATTTAGCTCCAATTAAATAAGATCTAAATTTATCTAAAGCATAGACAATGGCCAGTAACTCTATTTTAGTAACACCATAATTAATTTGTGCATCATTAAGAGTTTTACTAGCGTAGTATATAACTTTAAAAATCTTTTCATACTTTTGTCCAAGAACAACTCCAAAAGCATAATCACTAGCATCACACATTAGTTCAAATGGTTGCTCCCAGTTAGGTGAAACTATAATAGGATCTGTGATTAATTTTTCCTTTAATAACTCAAAGACATTTAAACAACTTTCAGTAAATTCAAATTTCTTGTCCTTTTCTAAATGTTGGCATAGAGGTTTGGTAATTTTTTAAAAATCTTTAATAAAACGCATGTAAAAACAACATGTCCAAGAAAACTTCTAACCTCTCTTACATTAGTAGGAGGTGTTAGTTTATATACAACTTAAATTTTTGCAGGGTCTGCTTCCATACCATCTTCCAAAATTTTATGCCCTAACACAACTCCTCCTGCAACCATAAATTGATATTTCTCCCAATTCAGAACTAAATTAGTTCTTTCACATAACTCTAAAACTTTTCAATATAATTTAAGAATGTATCAAATGATGTTCCAAATACAGAGAAATCATCCATAGATACTTTCAACCCATCATCAATTAATTTACTAAATATATACATCATACATCTTTGGAATGTTGCAGGTGCATTACATAATCTGAAAGGCATTCTTCGAAAATCATCATACATCTCTGGAATGTTGCAGGTGCATTACATAATCTGAAAGGCATTCTTCGAAAAGAAAAAGTTCCAAAAGAACTAGTAAATGTTGTATTTTCTTGATCCTCGGGAGCAATAGGAATTTGATGGTAACCGGTATATCCATCTAAAAAATAAAAATATTTGTGCCCAACAAGTCTATCTACTATTTGATCTAAAAAGGATAAAGGGAAGTGATCTTTCCTAGTGGCAGTGTTTAATTTTCTATAATCAATGCAAATACGCCACCCAGTAACTTGTCTGATAGGTATTAATTCATTATTTTCTTTTGTTTCAACAGTCACTCCTTCTTTCTTAGGAACATAATGAATTAGACTTACCCATACACTATCTGAAATAGGATATATAATTCCAGTCTCTAACCATTTAAAAATTTCCTTCTTAACTACTTCTTTCATCATAGGATTTAATCTCCTTTGTGGATCAACTCTTGGTTTACATTGTTCATCTAATATAATTTTGTGCATACAGATCGAAGGACTGATTCATTTAATATCAGCTAAGGTCCAACCAAAAGCTTTCTTATATCTTTTCAATGTATCTAACAGTCTTTGCTCTTGCAAATCATTTAATTCTGAAGATATAAAAACAAGTGATGTAAATGAGTCTCCCAAAAATACATATTTCAAGTGGCTGGGCAATATTTTCAACTCGAGCTTAGGTGGTTTTATAATTAATGGAAATAGTTTCTTATCATCATTTTATGTAATATCTAGCATCTCAATTCTTTCTTGAACATAATCTAATTCTTCATTCTCTAATTCGTCCAAAACAACTTCATCACTATCTTCATATTGTTCTTTCTCTTCGAAATATTCTATAAAATGTTCTTTCAATAGATTTTCAATAATTTCCATGCAAAAACATTCATTATCTATTTTAACAGCAGGGTATTTCATAGATTTTACAATATTAAAAGTCACTTCTTGATCGTTAACTCTCATCATTAATTCTCCTTTTTGAACATCTATCATAGCTTTTTCAGTAGCTAAAAATGGTCTCCCTAAAATGATAGGTATTTCCTTATCTTCCTCCATATATAAAACAATGAAATCAATAGGAAAGATAAATTTATCAACTTTTACTAACACGTCTTCTATAACTCCCTTAGGATATGTAACTGAAAAATCCTCTAACTGAAGAGTCACAGAAGTAGGTGAAACTTCTCCTAATCCTAATCTTTTAAAAATTGATAGAGGCATAAGATTAAGAATTCCAAGCATAAAGCTCTTCCATAAAATTTTTCACCGATAGCACACGGTATAGTGAAACTACCAGGATCTCTTAGTTTCTAGAACTTTTTCTAAATAATTGCACTACACTCTTCGCTAAGTGCAACAGTTTTGTTGTCTGTGAACTTTTCTAAATAATTGCACTACACTCTTTGCTAAGTGCAACAATTCCATTATCCGTGAACTTCCTTTTCTTGTTTAGAACATCTTTCATAAATTTCACATAATTGGGCATTTGCTCTAACGCTTCTACGAAGGGGATATTTACCGTTAACTTCTTAAGAATATATAAAAATTGGAAAAATTTTTATTCCTTTTGTGTTGCTTCAATATTTGAGGAAACGGTGATGGAGGTTTCTCCACTATAATCTTCATTAGTGTAAGTGGATATTCTAAATTTGGGTATACATGATCCTTTTCTTTTTTGGTATCCACTTTCTCTCTTTCAGTTTCCATTTCTTTCCGTGCCGTTATTTCCAATTCTTTTCCACTTTGTAATTGTATTGCTTTGATTTGTTCTTTTCCTTGATCTTTAGGATTTGGTTCCACAGTACTCAGAAAAGTTCCTAATGTTCAGTTACTAAGCGCAGTAGCGATATGCCCTAATTGGTTTTCATTATTCTTAATAGTAGTTCCTTGATTTTGTAATTGATTTCCTTGAATTTGTTACTGATTTCCTTGAATCTGTAATTGTTGACCCATGTATAATATCAGCTCTTCCATAGATAACTTCTTCTCCTTAATTTAAGTGTTACTGTTAAATCTTGGGGGATTAGAAGGTCTTTAGTTAACATTTTCTTGGGATGATGAATTTCCTAATGGGTTCACTGGGATGTTTCCCATTCTTGATTTGTAGAAGAATTGTTATTCCAATTAAAATATGGATGATTCTTCCAACCTGAGTTATAATAGTTAGAATAAGGGTTGTTAGGTCTATTAATAGCGTTTAAAGTCTCATACGAAAGTTGAACATCCACAAATTGCCTAGATGAATTCTCTTCCATCATAGGAGGTGTTGGAGAAAAATTCATCTCACAATGATCAAATTTCTTTGATATTGCAGCAATCTGCGAAGCCAACATAGATATTGCATCAGAATCATGGACACTAGCTGCTCTTTTAGGATTTACCCTTTTAGAGGGCCATTGAAAATTGTTGGTAGCCATCTCTTCTATTAAGAATAAGCCTTATCAAAAGGTTTTCACTTTAATGAACCATCAGCCACAACATCTATAATTGATCTAAGTGATCCCACTAATCCATTATAAAAAGTTTGAATTATCAACTAATCTGGTAACGAGCATCTATCATCAATCTAAGAGATCCCACTAATCCATTATAAAAAGTTTGAATTATCAACCAATCTGGTAACGAAGAGGACATTTCCTAAGAAGATCTTTAAATCTCTCTCAAGCTTCATATATTGACTCTCCATAAATTAACATTTCCTAATAAGATCTTTAAATCTCTCCCAAGCTTCATATATTGACTCTCCATCAATTTGACATATTTCCTAAGAAGATCTTTAAATCTCTCTCAAGCTTCATATATTGACTCTCCATCAATCTAACTTCCTAAGAAGTACTTTAAATCTCTCCCAAGCTTCATATATTGACTCTCCATCAATCTGAAAGAACGATGTTATGTCTTTTTTAAGTTTAACAGTTTTGGACGGAAGGAAATATTTGGATAGAAATTTTTGTGAAAGTTCTCCCCAAGTTCTAATAGATCCTGTTGCTAACAAATTTAACCAGATCTTAGCCTTATTCGTAAGTAAAAAAGGAAAAAGTCTAAGTCTAACAACATCGTTTGAGTTTCTGTCATATTTAAAAGTAGCACATAGTTCTAAAAAACTAGCGAGGTGTAAATTTGGATCTTCATTTGGTGTACCTCTGAATTGATTGTTTTGTACCATTTGGATAATAACAAGTTTAAGCTCAAATGAATTAGCAGCTATATCAGGATTTTAGATAGATAAGTGAATTTCATCTGCTGTAGGAATTGCATAATCTCGTTAGGGTCTAGGCTGGTGTTCATTTTCTGTTACTTGATTGTTCATGTTGTTTTCCATCATATCAGAATTTCTAGGTTCTCTTCTCAATCTTCTAATCTTTTTAATAGTGCATTATAATTCCGAATCATAGGGTATAAGATTTTTAGGTCCAAATTTACGTATACAATTTGAAATTAGTACACAGTAATATATTTAACTAAATATGAAAATAAGTTGCAATTCAAGTAAAATTTTTTAATAATCCTAATTTTTCCGTTACTCTAATTCTAATTTTTGTTTACTCCCCAGAAACGGTGCCAAAAACTTGACCGTGATTTTATATATGCTTAAAAATATAATTAATTAATATTGCTGCTAAAAGATTTAATTCCTCAGCAACTGTACCAAAACTTAATAACAGTTATTGTATGTATGTATAAAATATTCAATAATTGTAATTCACACTTATCAACGCAAGTATACGTATCACTCAAGTAATATAGGGCTCTAATGGAGTCTTAGATATCTATCCCACAGGGAGTAGATTAGAAAACTTATCAACGCAAGTATATGTATCGCTCAAGTAATATAGGGCTCTAATGGAATCCTAGATATCGATGCCATAAGGAGTAATATTAGAACTACGAACTAAGACTTTAGAAAAGCAATACTTTAATCACAATAATGGAATTCAATTTGATTATCTGTCACTAATAGACAATTGAATTAAATATGTAATTTAATAACTATTAAATAAATAAATATACTAATGAAGTTTTAATGTGATATTCAATATATAAGAAATCATCATTCTCCTTGTCAAGAAATTATAGTGAATGGATAAGTGAATTAGTTCAAATTATATTGTAAGTAGGAGCATACCTATTCTTTACCTTTTGGTCTAGGCATAAAGAACATTGACTAATGCTACGCTTCTTTACTGAATCTGTGGCTAGGCTAGGAGGATTATTGCTCTCACTTTGGAGCTCCCACGTTCCCCTCTCCTGAGGGCTCACATCTACACTTCAACACCTAAATGATAGGACTGAATTGGAGATTTTAGTTTGTCACTCTAAAATCTCCAATTCTACGCCCGATAATTTCATTTCCCTATTTATTTCCACCCAGCTTCCAAGGTCTTTGTCCTCCCTGAATCTTGGATGTAATCTTCACTTTATTTGGAAAACTCAACATATTTTAACAAATTAATAGGCCAGATTGAAAGTAAATTAAGATCGAAGTGAAAAGATCATCACAATTTCTTTAACATTTTTGTGGCTCAACCAATTCAAATCATCAATTCACAAATCTCAAGACAAGGAGAAAGACAGAGAAAGCTACTCAGATCTCATGTGGAAAACACAACAAAACTCGGAATTCATATATAAAATCAGAGTCATACAAACTACAAAAATAAATAGACTTATCTCTAATTTCTCCCCAAGAAAACTCCTCGATGTTCCTTTGAATCTCTTCCTTTCTTTACAACACACAGAATTCCTCTTCGAAGCGGCAAGGAGGAAGAAAAAGTCTAACAATCTCTCGAAGAATTCCTCACAATTTTGACACTCTAGTAAATTCTCTATACACTAATGGAACCTCTCGAACCTCCATGACCTCTCTAATTTTCGGCCAAACTCTTCTTTTAAAGTTGTGGATGAGCTTTCCCAATAGTTGCCTAAGCATCCCTTAAAAATTTGTCCTCATCCAAATCCTAGTTAGAAATAACCGCCGAGCTCCCCGTCGGCGACCTTGAGGGCGTCGTCGGCGGGATTGATGGTGCCGTTAGCGCCCTAGTTCAATTCTTCACATTTTGGTCCTTTTTATTCCAAATTTGGTCCTTTTTGCATCTTTTTGCTCCAATGACCCTATTTCATCATTCCTGTAACAAAACATTAAGAATATATTTCTTTAAACTGCAATATCATAAGAAATAGTATAAAATAGGTATGACAATCTTAACTTATTTTCCTTTGGTCACATATTAAGTTTAACTAATCAATTAAACCTTACCTAAACTAGTTTTAATTAAACTTTAAACCAAATTAAACTTAACCCATATTAAGTCTAATTAATCAATTAAACCTTACCAAAATTAGGTTTAGTTAACTTTAAGCTCAATTAGACTTAACCCATATTAAGTCTAATTAATCAATTAAACCCTACCCAAATTAGGTTTAATTAACCTTAAACCCAATTAGACTTAACCCACATTAAGTCAAATTAATCATTTAAACCTTACCAAAATTAGGTTTATTTAACCTTAAACCCAATTAGACTTAATACATACTAAGTCTAATTAATCAATTAAACCTTACCCAAATTACTTAATCCATTTTAAGTCTATTTAACAAATTAAACCTTACCCAAATTAGGTTTAATAAACATTAAAACCAATTAGACTTAACCCATAATAAGTCTAATTAATCAATTAAACCTTACCCAAAATAGTTTTAATTAACCTTAACCTCAATTAGACTTAACCCATATTAAGTCCAATTAATCAATTAAACCTTGCCAAAATTAGGTTTAATTAACCTTAAATCAAATTAAACTTAACCCATATTTAGTCTAATTAATCAATTAAACCTTACTTAGGTTCAACCCACATTGAACCTAATTTAACCAAAACTTAACCTCAGTTTAACCTTACTTGAACTCAAGTTAACCCTAACATTAGGTTCAACCTAACTTGAACCCAAATCAAATTCAAACCTAAGTTCAATCCATATTAGACTTAAGTCAAACCTATAACTTAAGTTCAATCCAACCTGAATCTAAGTTAACCAAACTCTAGGTTTAACATATATTGAAAATAAATCAAACCTTAAACTTAAGTTCAATCTAAATTGAACTTAGGTCAACAAAACTTTAGGTTCAATCAAAATTGAACCTTACTCAACTCAATCCTTAAGTCCTAACTACAATGGAAATAAAACCAATTAAACTCTTACATTCTACCGACATCGAACTTAAATATCTTAATTCCTAACTTCATTAGACTTAAAACCAATTCAATCCTTAGGTTCTACCTACATTGAACCTAAATCATCTTAAGTCCTAACTACATTGGTGTTAAAACCAATTCAACTCATAAGGTTTTACCTACATTTAGCCTAAATACCTGAAGTTCTAACTACATTGGACTTAAAACCAATTCAAGTCTTAGGTTCTACCCACATCGAACCAAAATACCTTAAGTCCTAACTACATTGGAATTAAAAACAATTAAACTCTTAGGTTCTACCTACATCAAACCTAAATATCTTAAGTCCTAACTACATTGGACTTAAAACCAACTCAATCCTTAGGTTCTACCTACATTGAACCTAAATCATCTTAATTCCTAACTATAGTGGACTTAAAACCAATTTAACTCTTAGGTTCTACCTACATCGAATCAAAATACCTTAAGTCATAACAACATTGGACTAAAACCAATTTAACTCTTCGGTTCTACCTACATTAAACCTAAATACCTTAAATCCTAACTACATTGGACTTAAAACCAATTCAACTCTTAGGTTCTACCTACATCGAACCTAAATAACTTAAGTCCTAACTATATTGGACTTAATTACCTTCAGTCTTAACTGCATTGGACTTAAAACCAATTCAACCCTTAGGTTCTACCTACATTGAACCTGAAACTTCTTAAGTCCTAATTACATTGGACAAGCCATTTCTAATCTTTAGGTTCTACCTATCTTGAACCTATAACATCTTAATTCCTTTCTAAATTGGACTTAAAACTCAAGGTTTTACCTACATTGAACCTGAATCATCTTTAGTTTCAATGACATTAAACCTAAATCTTAGGTTTCAATTAAACTCTCTCAAGTCTAGTTTACATATGACCTAAAACAAATGACATCATAAAAATCTAACTCACTGACATTAATGACATAAAATTCATCATAAAAGACATTAAAACACAACATAAATATTTGTGTTCAGATTTACAAATATTTCTTAGACGGCGCAATCTATGGTTGCTGACAAGAATCTTCCGGTCCTTGTTTAAATTCTTTTCAAACTAAGTAAATCTTAATACTTCACAGCTCTGGGACGATGGAGCCATGGGCATCTTGACTGAGTCATTTAAAAATTATTCAATCAATTAATGACCAACTAAAATTGATAAATCTGACAACATGGTTTTATGCTAATCATGTTCTCTTTTGCAGGTTTATTGAAGACATGAAAACAAAATTTCGCTCTAGATTTCATTTGCATGTTATAGTGTGCGCCAACTCTGTTTTATAGGACAACATTCGAAAGCAGAATTTTAAGATAACAAAATAAAAAAAAAATAGACAAAACAAAATAAAATGACATAAGTAAAATGTCATGACATAACACAAAACCAGAACTTTTAGGATAGCCATGAAAAAAAATTGACATGACAAATATAAAACAACAAAATGAAAAAATAAAAATAAAATGCCATAACATGAGAAAAATAAAAACAAAACAACTTGCATGAACAAACTAAACAAAACCTTTAGGGTAGAATCAAATTCTTAGGAATCTATTACCCCAGGAATAAAACATTTAATGTTTCTTTCCTTAATCTTGACATATTAGAAGAACAAGTGTTAACGAGAATTATAAGTTTTCTTAGGTAAATCTAGAATTGCCTAAGACGTAATTAACTATAGGAGCTTGCTCCTATAAGAAAATTAAGAATTCAGAATAGGTGATCAACCTAAATCTCTGGTTATCAAACCATTTATGTGGTTATCCTTATATGATACTTTGACATTCTAGAGTTTTCTCGATAAGTTTACCACCCAACTTTTCTCTTGGTTTCTATCATTTGCCCATTCCCTTTTTCCTAATTCCTTTAATACGTAAGGATCTTTTACTTGATCCAAGATATTAAGGTAAATTGAAAAATAGGGCAATAGGATAGATAAACAGAGTGGCGACTCCAACATCCTTATCGATAATAAACACGACGACATGAAATAACGAATGAGAATTGGCAGGACCGCGAGTTCCGAGTGGTGACACTTGTCTTGTTTACATTAACTCATTATGTTCATTCAAAGTAACAGTCACTCCTCCTTTCTTAGGAACACAGAGAATTGTACTAACCCATGCACTATCTGAAATAGGGTAGATAATTCAAGGATCTAGCCATTTAAATTTTTTTTTTCTTAACAACTTCTTTCATAACAGGATCCAATCTCCTTTGAGGATCAGCCTTGGGTTTTTAGTTCTCTTCCATATGAATTTTCTGCATAAAAATTGAAGGTCTGATTCCTTTTATATCAGTAATTGTCCATCCAAATGTTTTCTTATAAATCTTTAAAATTTTCATCAAACTCGCTTCTTCTTCTGTAGTTAATTTTGAGGGAATTATAAGACTTAATGTTGAGTAATCTCCTAAAAAGGCATACTTCAAATTTTCACAAAGTAACTTCAACTCATGCTCGAGAGGTTTTCCAGTTGATGGTAAAAAAAATGTATCTTTCTCTGTAGTGTCCAAAACTTCAAAACATTCTCGAATATCATTTGAATCTTCCTTATATAAAACTTCTTATTTATCCAATTCCCCTTCTTTCTTATGGTCCAACTCTTTAATCTCAGATTTCTCTTCATAATTTGTTTTGAAATGACATTCACTTAAATATCTTATCACATCCATTCTATAACATTCATCATCTTTACCTATTGTAGAGTACTTCATTTATATGAAAATATTAAATGTAACAGTTTAAACATTGACACACATAGTTAATTTTCCTTTCTACACATCTATCATTGCTCTTCCAGTGGCTAGTAAAGGTCTCCCCAAAAAGATAGGTATCTCTTTATATTCCTCCAAGTCTACCACAATGAAATCAATAGGAAAGATAAATTGATTCACTTTCACTGAGACATCTTCTATAACTCCTTTAGGGTAAGTTATTGATCTATTTACTAGTAGGGGTTATTTCTCCTAATTCCAATCTTTTAAATATTGAGAACGAAATAATGAAACTTTCCCAAAAAAATTGTCTCCTATTGCACATGATATTGTAAAGCTACCAGGATCTTTAAGCTTTTTAGTAAGCTTCTTCTAAATTATAGCACTGCACTCCACACTAAGTGCAACAGTCTCATTATCTTTAAACTTCCTTTTTCTATTTAGAATTTTCTTCATAAACTTCACATGTTTTAGCATTTGTTCTAAGGCTTCACCAAATGGAATATTAATTGCAAGCTTTTTAAAAATCTCTATAAATTTTGAAAATTTCGTATCCAACATTTGTTGTCGAAGCCTTTGAGAAAATGGTGGTTGTGGTCTTTTAAAATAAACTTTAAGTGGAGAAATAGGCTTTCTAATCCTTTTGGAATGTCCTCTTTTGGTTCTTCAATCTCTTCTCTGTCTACTTCAGTCTCCTTTTGAACTCTACCTTCCAATTCTCTTCTGCTTATAAGTTAAACAACTTTTACTTGCTCTTTATTCTAGTGTTTTGGATTTACTTCTTTATTACAAGGAGGTGCTCCTTGTGATCTATTACTTAATTAATTTGTTATTTGTCCTAGTTGATTCTCAATATTTCTAATTGTAGCTCCTTGACTTTGTAACTGATTTTCAATTTATAACACTTCTTCTATAAAAAACTTCTTCTCCTTAAATTGTAATGTACTATTAAAAGTTGGAGGATTAGTAGTTGTATAATTACTATTCCCTTAGTTTTTCTATTTTTCCAATGGGTTTACTTGATTTTTTCCTCATTGCTGATTATTACCACCCATAGTATTAGTCCAATTAAAATTAGGATGGTTCTTCCAACCTCGGTTATAATAATTCAAATATGGGTTATTGTACTCAGTATTTATTGAATTCAAAGCTTCTATTGTTGCTTGAGAATCTACCATTTGGCTTAATGAATTCTATTTAATAAAATATATTGGTTGAAAAAAACTCACTCCAAATTGGTGTAACTTCCTCGAAATCGCAGCAATTTGATTTGCTAACATAGTAAATGCATCAGTTTCATGAATGTTGGCTACTTTTTTATGATTTAACCTCTTAGAAGGTTATTGAAAATTATTAGTAGTCATCTCTTCTATTAAAGAATAAGCCTCATTAAATGATTTTGAAATCAATGAACCACCAATAGAGGCATCAATAATAAATCTAAGAGATTCATCTAATCCATTGAAAAATGTTTGAATTATTAACGAATCTAGTATAACATGGTGTGAAAACTTTCTTAAGAGTTCTTTATATTGTTCCCAAGCTTCATAAATAAATTCCCCTTCAAACTAACTAAAAGATGTAATATCATTTCTAAGCTTCATATTCTTTGATGGTGAAAAATATTTAGTAAGGAATTTCTGTGCTAAATCACTCCAAGTTCCAATTGATCCAGGTAATAACAAATGTAACCATATCTTAGCCCTATCTTTCAGTGAGAAAGGAAATAATCTATGTCTTATAGCATCATCTGATAAACCATCATATTTAAATTTAGAAAACAATTCTAGAAAATTGGAAGATCTAAATTTGAATCTTCAATTGGTGCTTCCCTAAACAGATTATTTGATACCATTTGGATAATAACAGGTTTAAGCTCAAATGAATTAGCCACCACAACAAGTTTTTGAATATTACAGTGAAGTTCATCCACCTTAGGGTTTGCATAATCTCTTAAAGGTCTAAACTCATCAACATTTTGATTATTTTGATTTGTCATTTCTTGAAATCTTATAGTAATTTTTATTTTTTTAATTTTTCTAATAGTTCTTTTTAATTTAGAACCATAAAGTACAAGTCATGTGGAGCCTGAACTATGAATACATTTCTATGAAACACAATAACATAAAATAAAATAAAATAAAGTGAAAAATAAAAACAAAAAAAAGAACTTTATTTAAAAACAACACTACAATATTCCTAAAATATATCTTAAAATTTAAATAAGACTTACTAAAAAATTTATTATCCAAAAACTTATTTTTGAATTTTTTTCTTACAAATTACTAATATTTTTCTCCTTCCTTGGCAACGATGCCAAAAGAATGATCCCGACTTTCTATATATAGAGATGTAAAATGTGATGTCTGTAATTATATTTATAATATTTCAATATGGGATACTACACAAGTATACGTATCATTATCAAGTAATATAGTACTTTCTGATTAAGTCTTGAATATCAAACCCCACAAGGAGTAGTTTTAGATAACAAAATAGTTAGTAATATATATTATTACTCAAACTTAAGATACTATAATATGAATAAAAGTTTGATTCTTTTTTTAATTTTTGATATTTGAAAGTAAAGTAAGCAACTAAATAACTTAACTAAAATACTTGCAAGGTGAAGGCAATATAAGTAAAAAATCTTTTTCTTATCATGAATCATTGATAAAAATAGAAATTTAGTTGTGGAAGTTTGTTAAACGTATTGTGCCAACTAGGAGCAGTAATATTCTTTTCCCTTATTAGAGTTGCTATAAAGAACATTAGTTAATCTAAAATTTGAATAATCTTGAAAACTGTAACGCAAGGAAGATACTAGCTCTCACTCTAGAGTTTCCTCTTCTCCCTCTACCTGAGGGCTAACATCTCGTATCAAAACCTAAAACTATAAATCAAATTAGAGGCTTTAGCCTATCACTCTAAAGTCCTCTAATTCTACACCCTTGAAAATATATTACCCTATTTATTTGCACTCAACCCCATGAACTACATTCTCATTCATGAAATCAATATGTGATTCCAACCATTTGTTGATTGAAACTATACCATCTCGGATTCTACATGTTCTCACAACATGTTTTAACATCTTAATTGGCCAAATTAAGAAGTAAATGAAGTGCAAGATCTTAAATAATCACAACTTCTTCCAACATTGAAGTCAAATACTTCACACAACTTCCCTTAAACATTTAATCACTTATCATGGTAAGGAAAATGATAAAGAAAATTACTCAGAATTCATGTAGAAAACACAACCGAACATGAGTTTAAAAGTACAAATATTGCACACAAATAAGAAATTTAAATTAAAAACCAAGTGTAGTCACAAAGATAAACACTTATCTCAAATTCTCTCCACCAAATGTCTTGAAGTTCCTTTGAAGTCTCTTCTTTCTCTCACAATACAAACTAACACTCAAATTAAAATAAAATAAAATAAAGGTGGCCGGCGGCGATGGGCGGTAGTGGTGGCGATTATAAATTTTGGTGGTTGGTTGTTGGCTGCCATCTCTTGTTATATCTAAGTCTTTTCTTATAAAAGCCAAAGTGGTGCCTTGGCATCTCTTCAAAAAGGTGTCTCCATTAAATGAATCTTCTAGAAGTTGTCTCCTAAAAAGCTCTCTGAATGAATTTTCATGTCCATGGGCTATTTCTTACGTTTTCATCAAGGGTTGCTTTAAACATCTCTTCAAAATTATGCTCAAATTAATATTTCTACAAGTAAATAACTTTGGAGCTTAAGCGTGAAGTATGTGGCACTTAGGCACAGATACTTTGGTGCTTGGGTGCCAATCCTGGGCACTTAGGCGCCCAAGTTCATTTTTGCTCCAAATTTGACAATTTTTTCACTCCTTTTAGCGTTTTCCATCCATTTAATTGTACTTACAAGAAAAAACACACAAATACTTTTCACTAAAGTGCAATATCTTAAAAATAGGTATAAAATTGTGTACCAAAACACTCTTTATTTTAGGTGTATTACATTTCCAATTGATGTGGAAACTAATTCCAAATAGACCAAAGCCACCTATGCTAGGGTTGTGGGTGTGGGGCAGGACACTTCAAATAATGGTGAAGTCCTTATTTTTCCACAAGCTTTTCATGAAGCTTCTTTGTGTAAATAAAATTGCCATCACATTAATCCCCTTTGTGTTAAAGAGGCGAATGCAGCTATTTTCTACCAAGTTGAGGAGCTGAACAGTTTGAAGGCTGAGTGTAAGTTTGTACTAATTGACAAGTTTAAGCTTGGCATTCCAAAGATGGATACAGTGAGAAGGTTTTTTTAGGGATTTCCATTGTTCGGAGCTTGGAAGATAGGCCTGACTGATGACAGACATATGTTGATCAAACTAGCATTGGAAGAAAATTATGCTAGATTATTTGCTAAACAAATAGTTATTATGGAAGGCATTACTGTAAAAATCATCAAATGGACTCCTAATTTCGATCCCAACAAGGAGCCCCCCATTGTGCCCATTTGGTTCAAGCTACTCAAATTGCCTTTGCATTTCTTTAATCATGAAGTGTTGTTCAATATTGGCCCATGAATTTCCTTACATACAATTTTTCCAATCCCTCAGTGGCAAGGATATTGGTATAAAGGGACATTACTCTACCAATGGTAGAAGAGATTTGGTTGGGAACTGAAAAGCAGGGGCATTTGCAGAAGATAGTTATGGAACGGAAACTATACTATTACCCTCCCTGCAAAATTTTTAGACATACCCAAGATAGCTATTATATGCTCAATCCAACATACAAAAACAAATCCAAATGTTTAAGTCTAGGAAATTTAGTTCATGCCAATGGAAACCATCTGGTTAATGAATTAATTGATGATAGGGCCTCTGACTAAGTGGAGATTTAGCAACCAATTACCAGGGAACTTAGTGCTTTTCAAATTCATATTCCCTATAAAAGTAACATGAAAGCAAATCATTTAACTAAGCCACAAAAGCTGCACCCAGATAAGCCCAAGAAAAACAATACCACTCCTTAACAGATCGAGTTGGTGGCTGAAACTATTCCCCTCTCCATAGTATCATTGAATCCCTCCCCTGAAGCTCTCAAGGAATGTGAACATGGTTTTTAAACAAGACTAGCAAATTCAAAAAGCAAAAATGAAAAAGAAGCTTAATTTAGAAATACACAGGCGTCAAAAAGGTTCTTCCACTATTATTAGCAATCCTCCCATGATTTATTCCCACTCTAGATTCAGGAGAGGAAAGGGGACATCCAGATCATAGCCATCTTCTCGTGGTTAAGTTCCTATGCGGGAAAATTAGGGGGATTGCACACCCCCTCTCTCTTAGAAGGTTAATCCATCTTAACAAAAAGAATAAACTTTGTTGTTTCTCTCTTTTAGAACATTAGGTTCATAAAAACCCCCAAAAGTTGATTAATAAATTCCCTGGACTTTTTGGATTTACTAATATCAACAATAAGATCTGGTTTTTTTTGCAGGAAAGAAATTTCCTGGATTGTTTTGTTGGATCATTCTCAACTGGTCCATCTTTCATTCATCATGAATGGGCACTCTAGTTATGTGGCTTTCATTTATGTTGGATGTAATAAAGTTCTAGAATTGAACACTAGTCTGTTCTTCATTCCATTAGCTCAAACATGACTGATAAATGATTGGTGGGAAGAGGTTTCAATTGTATTGCTAACTTTGTAGTGAAGATTGGGGGCAGATCTCCAAACCTATCCAAACTTACCACTTTTAGATATAATATCCAGGCTTCCAAACTATTTGATTTAGGCTTCAATGGACCCTCTTTTACATGGATGAGAGAGAAATTTTGCGAAAGACTAGATAGGTTTCTAGTTAGTGATTGATGGCTTCAACAATTTCTCCACACTTCTGTTACCCATTTGAGCATGACAAGGTATGATCATAGAGCTTTGCTCATTTCCAGTGATGCACACCCTACTCAACCAACCAGTCCTCTTCCCTTCAGGTATCTTAACATTTTGTCTGAACATCCCACCTTCTCTAACTGTGTTGCTCAAAACTGGGTGGGATCTACAAGGATGATCCCTTAATTAAACTTTTGCCTTTGAACCTTAAAATAAGGAAATCTCTCAGAACCTGGGGTTATAAATAATTAGGGAATGTTTTATTGAATATGAAAACAATAGAAAGGGAGGTAAAAGCCATTGAAGGAACTGTACTCCACCAGGAGGAAGAGGAGAATTCCCTGATTGCTGCACAGGAAAGACTGCTCACTGTCATTGACTGGAAAGAATCTTTACTTTGTCAGAAAGCAGCTATTTCTAAATTCAAAGATGTAGATAGTAATACTAAGTTCTACCATGCTTACATAAAATATAAAAGGAGATGCAATACTATCCATGGTCTTCAAGATATAGAGGGACAATGGATTCATGATAATGAAGCTATTGTTGAAAATGCAGTGAACTTTTTCCATCAACTTCTATCCAAACCTCTGGTTGATAGAACTCCAATAGATGCTAATACTTTTAGAGCTGATCACTCCTGAACCAATACACTCTCTTTGACTCACCCCCACTGATGAGAATGAAGTTAGGCAGGCTTTACAATCAATTGATAGTGTCAAGACAGTAGGTCTTGATGGGTTTATTGCCGACTTCTACAAGAAAACAAGGAATATCATCAAACAAGATATGCTAAAGGGTACTCATAGCTTCTTCCCAGGAAACAACATCCCTCAGTTTTTTTATGCCTCATGTATAGTGCTTATCCCAAAGCAAACTAAAAAAAGCAATTGTAACCAGTTTAGACCTATCAGTCTAATCCTAGTGCTTTATATGTTTATAAGTAAGATTATAGTTTCTAGACTCCAACCTCATCTTGGGAAGCTCATTAGCCCAAATCAGTTTGCTTTTCTCAAGGGAAGATCTATTATTGATAATGCTCTGCTGGTATAAGAACTCTTTTTAGATTTTGATAAAAATTCTAGAGGAGGGAACTTGATTTATAGACTGGACATCAGGAAAGCTTATGATAGTATTTGCTGGGATTTTATTTTAGATATTTTGAAGGCCAGAGGTTTCACAAGGGAATTTTGTGGACTCATATCCATATTGCTCAAAATCAATGTACATTTTTTTCTTATTAGTGGCCAATATTGTGGTCAGTTTACTGCCACCAAGGGTCTTTAACAGGGGAATCCACTCTTTCTAACCATCTTCGTACTGACCTTGGATTACCTCTCTAGAATGCATGACAGCTGCCTTCTCTCCATTTCCCATGTTGGTATCACCACAATTCCAATATAGTTGTATCTCATATGGTTTATGCTAATAACATAATGGTTTTTTCAAGAGCTAAAAAAAATGTACTGAAGAAAGTATATAGATGCCATAATCTATTCCAACAACATTCAGGAATGCAATTCAACATAGGAAAATGCAATTTAATATTTAGCAGGAATTCTTCACCTGACTTTAAAAATTGGATACCTATCTACACTAAATTCTCTGAAGCTTTAATTCCCTTTAGATATGTTGGATTTCTACTCATCAAAGGAAGAACCATACAAATTCAATTTGAGGAGGTCTTTAGAAAGCTTGTTGACCAACTTTCTAACTCCGCACTTTCTTTTCTGTCTTATGGACGGAGAATTACCGTACTTAAGAGCATTCTCACTACTTTTCCCTCCTACATCTTACAAATGACCACAATGAACAAGAGTACCCAACTGCAAGTGGAAAGGTTATTTAACAAGTTCCTTTGGTTGGGTCAAAGACAACAGTTTCATTGGGCCAGTTGGCAAAAGGTGGCCAAACAAATTACTGCTGGAGGTTTGAGGTTTAGAGGTATGAAACAGTTATAGCAACTGAACCTTTGTAAGACTTGGATTAAGTTAAGGATCAAGATTCATTATGGGCCAAATTCATGTTGGGAAAATATTGTAGAGCGAACCATCCATCTCTGGTCAATAGAAAGACAGGTGATTCTAAGACCTGGATCAATATTCTGAAAGTGAGAAGTTTGGCTGAAGACCTTTTCTTATGGGACCTTTGACAAGGCAAAGTTCATTTTTGGTTGGACCACCGGTGTCCAAAGGAGATGTTGTAACCTATTTCTACGGACCTTAATCATAATCTAAGGTTGTTGGTTGCTAGGAAGGGGATCAATGGTCATTGACCAAACTTATTTGTTTGTTGGAGGCTTCTTTTGTTCTTAACATCTCCACTATGAAGTTTGATAAAACTAGGCAGAACAAATTTAATGGCAAGCTAACTCCAACCAGAGTATAAAAAATTCCATTTACTTCAAACTAAATAGAGGGAATGCTATCCCTTGGGGAGCGGCCATTTGGAAAATTATTTTATCCCCTTCTATGCATTCTGTTGTTGGAGGATTTTTTAAAAATTAATTCAAAATTATGACATCTTGAAGATGAAGGGCTTGAGAGGCACATCTATATGTTGGATATGCCACTCTATTGAGGAATCTATATCTCACATGTTTTATGAATGTGGGTTCTCACAACAGGTTTGGAGAGAGCTCACTAAGTTGCTTCTGTTGAACACCCTTAACCTAAAATGTTTTAATATGCTTTCTTGTTGGAATAATTGGAAGGTAGGTAAGGCTAGCCCCATTCCTTTCACTATCTCCTATTTCCTCTAGATGGAAAGAAATCATATCAAATTTAGAGAAGGTGAAGCCACTGTTAGCCAAGTGGCCAGGAACTGAATTTCCTACGTGCTTAAATTGATCAAACATAATTCCTTCCCCCAAATATGCACTGTAAAAGTGGTAGATCCTCCCCTCTTGCCAAAATCATTAAAGTACATTAGAATCCTTCCTCTCAGCCTTTTGTCAAAGAGAATACAGATGACAGTTTCTCCCACCTTGGCTCTAGGGTAGGAGGAGTATTCACGAACCGAGAGGGTAAGTGCTTACTTTGGTTTTCCACTACCACTATGGCTGAAGAGGCCCTAGAGGCTAAAATGACTACAGTCTACTGGGCATTTAAATTGGTTTGTTTATCCAATTGGTTCCACCTGTGGGTGGATGTGGACTCCACAAGAATGTTGATGATATTAAATGATATAGAAGCACCCTTCTGGAGATTATCACAATGGTTGCAGAAGATCAACTCAATTAAATCTTCTCTTATGGTCAAAACTTCTTTTATTTATAAGGAAGGAAATTGCCTTACAAATTGGCTTACTAAATTTTACTTTAGAAGTGAAAAATTTCTATGCTTGGTAATTGACATATATGGGACGATTTATACCTTCATTTGGATATATATATATATATAT